>JAHWFP010012313.1:11889-28107 GCA_023313725.1 Lithobius niger | reverse complement strand
AAAAAAAAAAAAAAAAAAAAAAAAAAAAAACCAGAGTACACTACAGATAGGCCTAATCCCAAGAAGCCCTGCCCTGATTCTGGCACTGCATACACGTTGAATTCACTAAGCTGCTGTGCAGATGACGTCATGGGTTACGAGTGATGCTATGCAGGAAAGGTTTCTCACAAGCTAGGTGGAGTAGCCAGCGTGCACGGAAGTTGGTCGTATCGGCTAAAATATCGGTAAATAAACACCGATACAGATCCGATACCGATACACAAAAAATACCGATAATATCTGTAAATACCGATACCGATATTAATATCGGTCTATCCCTATTTCAATCGTCGATCACAACGACGATTTGACAGGGGTAGAATGTTAATACTGTCAAAAAATCTTTACCTAGTTATGAAGCACAATTGAACATTCAATTTGACGTAGACAGGTTTGTTGAATGGTTCACTATTTGGACACTTAGCGTTAATTAGAAAAAAAACTGCAAGGTTATTCACTGTGGATACGAAAATCCGTCTTACCAATACAAACTGCGTGACCAAGTAACAAGGGCGAAACGAATAAGTTTCAGCAAGAAAAATAGCAGAAACTTCTGCTTGTTTGGGGCTCGAGTCTACTGAATGGTGGACACCCGAGCCTAGGCCTATTTTTACCAATTGATCATTTAATATATTTACCCACGAAGATCTCCTAAACAGATGGCAAGGGCAAAATGAATAGGACTACGATTTCAGCAAGCAAAATAGCAGAAACGTTTGTGTATTTGGGGCTCGATTCTGCTGATTGGACCCCCTGTGGGCTGGGGGTAGAATAAGCCCACCGTACCCCTGCGTGTCGTAGAAGGCGACTAAAAGGGAACCTAAGATCACGGTCTGCTAGTGTGCCAAGGGTCTGCATGGCGGAGGGTTTTTAGTCCGTCTTGAACACTAGCAACTTCAACACTACGGTTTGCGAGTGCGCCTACGGTGTGTATGGCAGGCAGGTTTAACACCCGTCTCAAGCACTATTCGGAAAGAGGTGAAGGGACATCCGGACAAACTGGGCCCGGATGGCTGCTTAGAGGAAGTTTGGTGGTTTGAATCGCCTTTTGGGTTTGATTCTAATTTGCCTGTTCTGGCCACTGGGCTTTTCATCCTCATCCCCCAGCATGTTGGCCGTGTGCTGCAACCTAGTAATCCGTGGAGGCGGAGATCATGGCTTGCAGGCTTTGGCTCCTTATTCCGGAGGACGGGTGGCCTGGGCGAGCCGGCCTAAGGTCAATCGGCTATGACCTTTCGAGTCCTGTCGATGTGGGGAGGCGGCTTGTGCTGTATCCATCTGCATCACGGACCCAAACTGTTTGGGTTATCGACGGAGGTGGTGTGTACGGCTTCCTTGGTGGCCTCGCCTCTCGGCATGCTTAGGCTGCCACCTCACCGAGATAGACGGCGGTGTTAGCTTCCTGGTGCAGGGCCCTGGATATGCGGCTTCGGCCCTGCATCACCCGAGTGCCGCGCGGGGATTTCTTTTCTGGGAGGGCGCACCGCCGCGACTTATTTTTTGCTTTCAATGGCAACTACTACCCCCCTCCCCAGAAAAAATTTCTTCCCCCCAAAACTCCTCCCCTCCTCGCCGCACTAGCAAGTGCCAGTGGAGGGAACCCGAGATGGTTGGGCTTGGTGCCCAGTTACCAGACTTTAGTCAAAGTCGGGACCAAGTCCCGAAGTTCCTGGTGGTGACGGGCAAGGGCCGAGATGTTACGCAACTTGGTCCATTCGCTGTACAGAATGCTCTGAAACGGATCTGTGGTTCTGATCCGAAGAGTGTCTCTCGGCTCCGTGCTGGGGGATACCTTGTGGAGGTTACAGACGATGGTCAGGCGAAGAGGCTTTTGAAAGCGAGTGCACAGGGGTCGTGACATGCTTCGATTTGAGGGGTCTCAGTGATGACGTCATCCTGGACGAGCTCAATTTACAGGGTGTTACGGCTGTGAGGCGTTTGACACGGAAAGGCGAGAATGGTGCCAAGCCAACTAACACCTTTTTCCTGACATTTGATACGCCAGTTGTACCGCAGCACGTTACTGCCGGTTACCTGCGCTTGAAGGTCAGGAGTTACATACCGAATTCGACGCTTCAGCCATACCAGCGGCTCGTGTAAAGGTAGGCCTACCTGTGTTTCCTGTGCTCAGGCAGCTCATGAAGGCGCTGACTGTGCTGGCCCGGAGCAGTGCGTTAACTGCGGTGGTCATCACCAAGCCTCTTGGTCAGCACCAAGACTGTCATGTTTATGTAGAGGAACATCGAGTGCAGGAACTAAAGGCCTCCGAGGTTTCCTACTCGGAGGCCCGAAAGAAAGCCAAACTATCGGTACCGGCAATGACGCGTTCTTTTGCGGGCAGGTGTGCAGTGCGCCAATGCCTGGTCCAGTTAGTGAGTCTGCTGATTTGGCAGATTTACGCACTGAGCTCAGGTCTTTGACGAGGACGGTGGGCAAGCTTATTACTTTGTGGACGCAGCAACATCCATCTCTGCAGGGTCTTTTGGGTCGTTCGGACCCGGTTGCTGCCTTGCCGTCGACATCTGCCCAGCCTGCGAATGCTTCTGCTCCTGCTGCTGCAACTGTTCCCAGGCAGGTTAAGGCTTCAGCTAAGCCTTCCCCTGCCCGGAGTGAACCACAGAAAACGTTTGGAGAAGAAGGCTCAAGCTGGTAAAGCCTTAACACCATCCGTAAGGACGTCGCCACCAGGAGAGAAGGTGAAACAGCCGTTGAACGGCCAGCTTGCTGAGGGGTCCATTGCGTCCCCTCAACATCTTGATACTACGTTGCCCATAGAGCAGGGAGAGATTTCTTGTTCTCATTCTCCGGAATTTTTCCGCCTTCCGAGGACAACTTCGTTCTGAACCTCACTCCATCTTTTGATTCGGATGTTTTCGGATCGCCCAGAGGACGAGTTGAGGAGAATGGTTCTGTCTTCAGCCCGCCCTTATGCCTGCGCATGCCATCGTTCAGTGGAACTGCCAAAGTTATCGGACCCATGCCGAAGAGTTGCGGCTGCTTTTGTCGCATTGGCGACCTCTTTGCTGCTGTCTACAGGAGACCTACTTTAAGGTGTCAGATAATCCGGTTGTTCGAGGTTATTCTGTCTACCGTCTGGATGCTGACCCTGTGCCACGTGCACATGGTGGTGTCGCAGTGCTGGTTCAACACTCTAAGCCACATGCCAGTGTGCCTCTGCACACTAGGCTTCAGGTGGTAGCAATTAGAGTTTCTTTCCACTTCGATATTACTGTCTGTTCGCTTTATTTGCCACCGGAAGATGTCTTTGGGGTAGGTGACCTGGAGGACCTGGTCCATCAGCTTTCTGCCCCTTTTCTGTTGCTGGGCGACTTTAACAGCCACCACGTCCAGTGGGGGGGACCTCATACTGACAGCAAAGGGAGGATCCTTGAGGAGTGGAAGCAGATGGGGTTGTTCTGCATCCTGAACGATGGAGCCATGACTCAGTGTAACCTGGCCACAGGCAATTGGTCAGCGGTGGACTTAGCCTTCTGTTCGCTAGCCATCCCAGTTCATTTCACTTGGGCTGTCACTTCCGATCTGCATGGGAGCGATCACCTCCCCATTGTGTTGTCCACAACACAAGGGGGTTCTGTGGCCTTCAGGCCAGCTTGGTGGTCGCTTAAACGAGCTGAGTGGGCAGCCTTTGCTGGGGCTGCTGTATTTCAGCGTGTGGTTGAGGACTTTTCTTATGTGGATGAACTTTCCACTCATTTCACTGTTGTGGTCCTTGCTGCTGCTCATGCTACTATCCCGCGTACGTCCATGCAGCCGAGACGAGTTCTTGTTACGTGGTGCACACCAGCTTGCGGACTGGCTATTCAGGCCCGCAGGCGTGCATTGCGTGCATTTACGGTGAGCTCCACTACTGAAAACTTTGTGGCCTTTAAACGCTGCCGTGCCCGTGCCCGGTATGTTATCCGTGAGGCTAGGCGTGCTTCGTGGTTGGCTTATATTTCGTCAATCAAGCGCTCCACACCTTCTCGGCAAGTGTGGAGGAAGGTGTGCCAGATCTCGGGGAAGAACGTGCATTCCCCGGTGTCGCAGTTAAAGGTAGCGAATGTCGTGATCTCTTCTGTGCCAGATATCGCCGATTGTCTTGCGTCTGCATTTGCGCGGGTCTCGAGTTATGACTATTATGATCCTGGTTTTCTCAGGATTAAGCGTAGAGAAGAGGCTCACTCTCTTGACTTTCGCTCCGATGGGCTAGAGGAGTACAATTTACCGTTTACCAGGCAGGAATTTGTTTCAGCTTTGTCCAAGTCGCATGACTCCGCCCCGGGGCTTGATGATGTTCACTATCAACTGTTGAAACATCTGCCTCTTGCCTCCCAGCAGTTCTTGCTGGGGATGTTCAACCGTGTGTGGGCAGAGGGTTCTATTCCAGCAGCGTGGAGGACAGCAGTGGTCATTCCGATTGTAAAACCGGGCAAAGACCCTACTTCTCCTTCCAGTTATCGCCCAATCACCCTGACTAGCTGTGTTTGTAAACTTATGGAACAGATGGTCAGTGAGCGGTTGGTGTGGGTGTTGGAATCACGGGGATTCTTATCTGCGTCCCAGTGTGGCTTTCGACGGTTTCGGTCAACTATCGATCATCTAGTTGCCCTTGAATCAGATGTGAGGGAGGCTTTTCGCCTGCATCATCTGGTTCAGGCTTTCTTTGACTTGGAGAAGGCTTATGATACGACCTGGCGTTATGCGATTCTCCGTAGTCTCTATGACTGTGGCTTGAGGGGACAGATGCCATTGTTGCTTTCCGCTTACCTCTCGGGCCGTTCTTTTCGTGTTTGTGTCGGGGCGACTCTTTCCCGCCCGTTTGTCTTGGAGAATGGTGTGCCTCAAGGAGGTGTTCTTAGTGTCATCTATTTGCTATAGGGATCAACCCCATTGCTCAGCAAGCTGCTGTTCCCCAGTCATTGTTTGTCGATGACTTCGGCCTGCGTTTTCGAGCAGCTCGCATGCAGACCTGCGAGCGGCAGCTACAGCTGGCGATTAACAAACCTCCAGACCTGGGCGGTCAGTAATGGTTTCCGGTTTTCTCCAGACAAGACTGTGTGCGTCCACTTTTTGCCACCAGCGAACACTGCACCCAGATCCTTGCCTGTGCTTGGGCCAGGCACAAATTCCTGTTGTCCCACAGGCACGTTTCCTGGGTCTGGTGTTCGATTCCAGGTTATCTTGGATTCCACACTTGCGTCAACTTGAAGACAAGGCTTTGCAGGCGCTTAACATCTTGCGGATCCTGTCGGGCACTTCATGGGGTGCCGATCGCACTGCCATGTTGCGCCTCTACCAAGCCCTTGTCCGCAGCAAACTTGATTATGCGTGTATGGTATATGGTTCGGCTAGTGACTCGACTCTCCAGATGTTGGACACTGTGCATCCCAGTGGCCTGCTTGTGGCGACTGGGGCATTTCGAACTTCTCCAGTGGTCAGCCTCTATGCTGAGGCCTCGGAGCCACCTTTGGCCATCCGTCGGCGACAGCTTGCCATTCAGTATGCTGTGCGTTTGCGTGCTGTGCAATCCAGTCCTGCTTGGTCCATGGTTTTTGGGCCAGACTTGCGAGTCGGTAGGCGCAGGGTGGGTAAGGGTGATTTCAGCGATAAGCTCAGCAGTCCTGTCAGGAGATAGCCTTTGAAATACCCTGCGTCTTGAGGCTTGGGGGAATGCCGGTTGCCCCTTGGTTTGTCCCAAGTGGCAGTTTCATTTTCGCTCTGGCGTCCCTCCCGAAGGGTTCCACTCTACCAGCAAGGAACTTAGAGGAGTTCCTGCGGCTGTGTTTTCAGTACGCCGGTTATCAGCGCCTGTTTACTGATGGGTCGAAGTCAGACGTTCGCGTGGCGTGTGCTTGTGTGTGTAAGGGAGTAACGGTTGCCCATCGCCTTCCGTCAGGCTAGTCTGTGTTTTCTGCAGAGCTTTTGGCTCTTGGTTTGGCGGTGGAATGGGTCCTTGACCTCCAGGGCACGCATTTCATTATCTTTAGTGATTCCATGAGTGCCCTGGAGTCCTTGGCGAATTACAATCCTCAGAACCCCTTGACACAACGTGCCCAAGCTTTGCTTTCCCGCTTGCCTGGCCAGCAGAAAACCGTGCTTTTCTGCTGGATCCCGGGCCATGTTGGGATAGGTGGAAATGAGCAAGCTGATTCTGCTGCGAAAGGGGCCCTTTCTGGCCCTCTCGGTAGGGATCTCAGCCGTGTTCCCTCAGATGCCTTCCAACTCTGCGTCTGAGGTTACACGCTTTTTGACAAACCTTGTGGGACAGACAGGACGGTAATACATTACGGGCTATTAAAGGCACTGTCGAGGAGTGGCACTCGGCGTGTCGCCGCAGTCGCCGTGAGGAGGTAGTGTTGGCCCGTTTGTGCATTGGTCATACCCGGCTTACTCACTATTTCCTTTTGCGGGGGTTTGACCCTCCTGGATGTTATTGGTGTCGACGGCCACTTACGGTCCGACACTTCCTTGTTGATTGTCGCCATCTTTATGGTGTTCGTCGTCGTTTCCATCTTCCGCATGATATTGCGCGTCAACTGGGTGGTGTTTTTCAATTTTTGCAGGAGGTATAGAGATGTATGACAAGATTTAGATTAGCGGTTTGAATAACATCTCTGTAATGTGTGGTGCAGTGGCAACCCGAACCACTGCACTGTGACTGAGGTTGGCGCTAATGACCAAGTTGTCGACGTGTCATTAAGCCTCAATTCCCCCCCCCCCCCCTGCTGATTGGTAGACATCCAAGCCTAGGCCTATTTTTACCAATTGATCATTTAATATATTTACCCACGTAGATTTCTAAACAGATGGCAAATGGCAAGGGCATAACGAATACAACTACGGTTCAGCAAGAAAAATAGCAGAAACTTTTGCTTATTTGGGGCTCGATTCTACTGAATGGTTGACACCCGGGCCTAGCTCAAATCCACAAAGTATTCTCTACCGACGAGCCCAGACAAGGGCGAAACAGTCTGTCTAGAAATCTTTGTGGGTGAGAGTTAATTGATAATAAACGATCAATTGGTAAAAATAGGCCTAGGCCCGGGTGTCTACCATTCAGTAGAATGGAGCCCCAAACAAGCAGAAGTCTCCGCTATTTTGTTTGCTGTAACCGTAGGCTTAATCGTTTCACCCTTGTCATGTGCCACTAGTAAACGTAGCCTAGCTCTCATCCGCAAAGTATTCTCTACTGACCAAACAAGGGCGAAATAGTCTGTTTATAGAGATCTTTGTGAGTAAGATCCAATGATATTAAGTGATCGTCATTGAGGTGGCCGATACAGTAAAAGATTTGTGTTATTGTTGACAGCGAACTTAAATGGTCCCCTCAATGTGCAGCTGTTGCCATGAAGGCCGACTAAAGACTCGCTCTCATAGAACAAATACATACCAGAAGAGGACTCATTCTACAGGGTGAGGCGAAAGTCTGGTCACACGCAAATAACGGGGGATATAATGGTTGAACGTTTATTCTAAAGACATAGTTGCAATGTAAATCATATATGGCGAAGCCAATGAAGATAGATGTAATGACCTTGAAAGCAGCATTCAAGGTCATCTGCATTCTATTTTCGAAACGGCTCAAAATACAGCAGAAAACTTAATTGCAAAGTTGTACGTGACCATGAAACATTACAAATTGCGAAAACATTGAAAATGAGAGCATCATTACAATAGTTATGAGGAAGACAAAATAACATGTCTTTCCTGAATGTTTTAGGTGCCAAGCAGTGAAGCTTAGGGGCAACCTCTACAAGCGATTACATTTGTTCCGAATCTTTCCTGCATCAGTCAATACATTTAGTGCGGTTAAATTACAGGTTTCAATAGAAGAAAACAATCTATGATACTTTTAGTGTTGTCTAGCCCTATCGCAAAAATCGAACAAAAAAATAGGCATTGTGGTTACAAATCCTCACAGTTTCATCCAGCTTAATTGTCCCTTTCATCACCGTGGGATAGATAACCAGATTGGGTTCGTGCTCCTTGAAAACAAACAACAACAACAAGCATTCACCCAATGGCCGTGACATGCATGGTAAATATGGCTACAAATTTGCTGATGACCTTAAGGTTGGTGCTGCAATCAGCAGACCACCCTTCTCCGGACCTGGAGCTACTTGTCCAGGATGTCATTGCATGGTACGAATGCTGGTAACTCCCACTTGCCATCCTGAAGTGTCACACGTTTAATGTGGGCAGGAGAGATTTTTGCTGGCTGGGCCAGAAACTCATGCAGTCATCTTCCGAAGTAAGGGATCTGGGTGTTTGGTTCACAAGTGACCTCAAACCATCAACTCACAACTCAATCTGCGCTGCTGCATATCACAGATCTGCAATTGTTAAGCGGTGTTTTCAGTCCCACAACACTGGGATTTTGGCATGGGCATTTAAAGTCTATGTTCGCCCCCTTTTTGAATATGCAACCCATGTCTGGTCTCCTTCTCTGCTGCGCGACATTGACATGATTGAAAAGGTACAGGCGTTTTACTAAGGGCATTCCCGGCCTGAGGGCCTGAGACCCTTATTCTGTGCGCTTGGAAAGACTAGCCCTCGAACTTCTCGAGTTACGTAGGATTAAATTCGACTTGATTCTTACATACAAAATCGTTAATCATTTAGTAGCAGTTGATCTACCTTTTTTTGACTTGGCCCCATCGAATGGTCGGACGCGTGGACATTCTTTTAAGCTGGCTGTCCCTGCTTCTAGGCTGGACTGTCGTCGGTTTTTTTTCTCCGTGCGTGTAGTTAGGGTTTATAATTCCCTTAATGCTAAAACTGTTAATGCATGCTCCGTGAATGTCTTCCGTCATCTGTTGAATCCCGATCCTCTTGTTAAATTATTGAAGCGTTCCCTGCCTCCTTGAATTTTCCAAATGTGCACTTTGTCCCCTTGTGTGTTAGTGGCTCAAAGTGCTTCCGTGTCCGTCCACTCCTCATTAAGGTTGTGGTAAATTTATTTATTATTATTATTAAACCTTCGGGCATTCACAAGCAATAAATCATTTGTCATTACAGATTACTTCCATTAAATGGTAAACTACAGGTTTATGTAGAAGAGCGATCAATTGACAAGATGAATTTCAATTACTCGCTCATCGGCAAAGGCGTATTTATATTTTCGCCGCCTAGGACTGCACCGATTCCCTCCCACCCCCAAAAAAGTACTTTCTAAATTGATTCTGAAATACCCCTTTGGCGAACAAGGAAAGTGAGAAATAACCCCATCAAACATTTAGCTGATATTTTTAAAGCATTGTCGCTCGATTCCGAAGGTGTCCTTCAGCAAACAATGGATATGAGAAACTGTCCCCTATTGCTTAATTCCAAAATGTCCTATCACCATTCAAGAAAAACGACATCGACGATTAACCTCTTCAGCGGACAAGAATGGAAAAACATCCAGCAACGATCGTAGGCATGCAATTTATCCTTGGAAAAGAAAAAAAATCTCTGGCTGCGAACTACTCCGTCAGATTCTTGTTCCCTGGCTGCATCATATGCTTGTCCCTGTGATGCAGGAAAGACTCGGACGCACTCACTTGTTAAGGCAAACCTTAAGATTCGCTGCATTGCAGTGAAAACGTTCAGGGAAGACTGTTGCTATTTTGTTTTCCTCGTAACTATTGTAATTCTGGTCCGATTTTCAATGTTTTATCAGTTTGTAACGTTAGATGCTCGCGTACAACTTTGTAATTCTCTTTTCTGCTGTATCTTGTGTCGTTTGGAAAATAGAATGCAGATGCCCTTGAATGTTGCTTTCAAGGTCATTGCAAGTGTCTTCATTGGCTTCGCCATATCGGACATACTCTGCAAATATGTCTTCAGAATAAATAGAGGACCATTATGCAGGCAATTATTTCCGTGTTGCCAGACTTTCGCCTCACTCTGTATACAAGACCTACATCAGGCCATCCAAGAATATGGTAATGCTTTATGGTCGCCTTACCTGATCAAAGACATTAAGATCCTCAAAAGAGTGCAAAGGAGAGCTGCAAACCTTTTTTTCTCTTGTAAAACGCTGTCTTATCCAAAAATAACTCGAAAGGCTGCACTTACCATCTCTTCAGAAGAGGAGGAGAGGCGACTTAATTGAAATGTACAAGATTATGCACAATTTATATGACATTTCCACATGTGGACGTCACGTGACCACCTGTGGACGTTACGTGAAGACCAGCGAAGTGGATACGACTTCACCATCTTCAAACGAAGAACAAGACTAAGAGTAGCCAGCTCTTACTTCACAAATTGTGTTGCCCGAAAAGGTTGTTACGGCGGCCAGTCTTAACTCGTTCAAAAATCGACCTGATAAAGTTGAATGATGAAATGCCACTGGAGGTGGACTTATGAGCTAATATGCTCCCCTGCCATCTGTTTCCTTATAAACTTTATGAAATCGCAGTGTACGAGGATATGGAGATTGCTGTGCTGTTGCAAAGTTTCTCTTGCTGGGAGTGATCTTCTCTGGCTTGGGTTTGTCTACAGTCCGATTTCTGGGGTTGCATTCATGGTGGACAAAATCAGTAAGCAGGCCAGGAGTGTTATTCCCAGTAATGCTAAACGCATCATCATGCCGGGTGATCTGAACCTTCCAAACTTAAAGTGGCATGACCAGAAATGGCTTCACACCATCAGTGACATTGAACGTACTTGTATTAAATTGTTAATGAACGACTTTGGGCTGGCACAGGTTGTCATTAAGCCTATGTGTGGTGGAAACTGCTTAGATATTGTTTTTACTACAACTAGCGGAGTCGCTTGCTTCGTTTGCTCATTCCGTGTCGTCTTGCTGCGCTCGAGGAGATTTCTTGCTGCAACACTTTTGACATAGACAGACTTTCCACATAAAAAACGATCAAGCAACTTATAAAAGTGTAGTATGCGATAACGGTTATCTCGAGAGAAGGTCAATATTAATTTTTTACGTCCAAGGAGTCAAGCAAAAAGATCAAGGGATTTATCAGAAAAGCGCTGTTTCTGATGACAAACGCTGATTTTCGTTCGCTTCGCTCACTTAATCAGCGCAAACATTTCTTCAGAAACGTGACTGAATCAATGTAACCACCAAGAACCACACACCACTTGTAATTTGTGTTAGTATACACTTTATATGGGCTTTCTTGTTTTACTTATTTTAAGAATATTGTTCTTTACGTCCTGCTGAGTACAGATTTTTCCATGGGCGTCTTATCACTTCACTTTCTGATGATCCCTCACTTGGAGAAACATCTGCAGAACGTCAGTTGTAAAATTCTACGAAGGTGAGAGATAAAAGATTGATAGAGCAAAGCAAGACAGACATTGAAGAGGTTTACTTCATGTGGAAATCGCTCGCTTTGTTCGCTCAATCCACGCACCACCGTGCTTCAGAAACACGAATGTTTGACACTGTTTTAAAATCAAATCTATTGTTTTGATTTTCCCATGCGTCAATTCATCAATTCATTTGTTAATACAAAACCAATTTTAAGATGTATATGTGGTGTGTTGCAAAATACATCCTCCGTGCATTCTTTTCCAGATTATCTCTCTTCGCTCGAGGAAGTTTTCATGAACAAACTATGACGTCATGAACAAACATGAAAAGGGTTTAAAAAAACTAACTTTGACGTTAGTTTTTCAGGTTCTTTCG
The DNA here is from genome assembly GCA_023313725.1 of Lithobius niger. Taxonomy (NCBI): domain Eukaryota; kingdom Metazoa; phylum Arthropoda; class Chilopoda; order Lithobiomorpha; family Lithobiidae; genus Lithobius; species Lithobius niger. The sequence continues at coordinate 16,433 of JAHWFP010012313.1, read as the reverse complement.
CTTATTTGAGGGTGTTAACATCAAGTTACAGCGATGATACGTCCCTAATTATGTAGACTAGCGGAGTCGCTCGCTCATTCCGCGTCGTCTCGCTGCGCTCGGGGAGATTTCTTGCTGCAACACTTATGATACGGACAGACCTTCCACGTAGGAAACGACCAAGCAAATTATAAGAGTGTAGTATGCGATATCAGTTATCTCTAGAGAAGGTCAATATTACTTTTTTACGTCCAAGCAGTCAAGCAAAAAGATCTAGCAATGTATCAGAAAAGCGCTGTTTCTGATGACAAACGCTGATTTTCTTTCGCTTTGCTCACTCAATCAGCGCAAACATTTCCTCAGAAACATGACTGAATCAATGTAACCACCAAGAACCGCACATCACTTGTAAATTGTGTTAGTATACACTTTATATGGGTTTTCTTATTTCACTTATTTTAAGAATATTGTTCTTTACGCCCTGCTCAGTACAAATTTTTCCATGGGTGTCTTCTCACTTCACTTTCTAATGATCCCTCACTTGGAGAAAGATCTGCAGCACGTTAGATGTGATCTTCTATGAAAGTGAGAGATGAAAGATTGATATAGCAAAGCGAGACACACATTGAAAAGGTTTACTTTACGTGGAAATTGCGTGGAACGTGCTTCAGAATCCAAGAAAATGACGCCCTTTTAAAACCAGATCTATGGGTCTGTTTTTTTCCATGCATCAAGTCAGTTGATACACATTCAGGTCCACCCATCCTTCCATCCATCCTTCCACCCTTCCTTCCACCCTTCCTTCCATCCATCCTTTTTTCCATCCTTCCTTCCTACCTTCCACCCATCCCTCCTTCCATCCATCCATCCTTCCTTCCATCCATCCATCCTTCCTTCTATCCATCCGACCCTCTTCCTTCCTTCCATCCTTCCATCCATCCTTCCTTCTATCCTTCCTTTTTCATCCTTCCCTTCATCCTTCCATCCATCATTTCTTCTTTCCTTCCATCCATTCTTCTGTCGTTCCTTCCATCCTACATTCTATCCATACGTCCTTCCTTCCATCCATCCTTAATTCGTTCCTTCCTTCCATCCTTCCATTCATCATTTTTTCATTTCTTCATTCCTTCCTTCCTTTCTTCCATCCTTCCTTCCATCCATCCATTCATCCTTCCATTCTCACATCCTTTGTTTAGCAACACGAATGTTTGACACCGTTTTAAAACCTAATCTATTGTTTTGATTTTTCCATGCATGCATCAAGGCAGTTAGTATAAAACCAATTTTAATATGTATATGTGGTTTGTTGCAAAATACGTCGTCCATGCATCCTTTTCCGGATCAACTCTCTTTGCTCGAGGAGGTTTTCATGAACAAACTATGACGTCATGAACAAACATGAAGAGGGTTTAAAAAAAACTTTGACGTTAGTTTTTCAGGGTTTTTCGCATATTTGAGGATGATAACATCAAGTTACAGCGATGAAAATATGCCTATTAAAAGGGAAATTTAATTATCTTTCGTTTGGTCCTACTCCCATCTTTGTAGGTGCTTTGGTTCCGGAGGAGTAGAGGTACAAACACGCACGCACGCACATCGTTGATTTTAATTATGTAGACTAGCGGAGTCGCTCGCTCATTGCGCGTCGTCTCGCTGCGCTCGAGGAGATTTCTTGCTGCAACACCTATCTTACAGACAGACCTTCCATATAAAAAACGATCTAGCAAATTATAGGAGTGTGTAGGCGATATAAGTTATCTCTAGAGAAGATCAATATTATTTTTTTTACCTTCCAAGGAGTCAAGCGAAAACATCAAGCAATTTATCAGAAAAGCGCTGGTTCTGATGACAAATGCTGATTTTCGTTCGCTTCGCTCAGTCAATCAGTGCAAACATTTCCTCCGAAATGTGACTGAATCAAAGTAACCACCAAGAACCACACATCACTTGTAATTTGTGTTAGTATAAACTTTATATGGGTTTTCTTGTTTTACTTATTTTAAGAATATTGTTCTTTACGCCCTGCTCAGTACAGATTTTTCCATGGGTGTCTTATCACTTCACTTTCTGATGATCCCTCACTTGGAGAAACATCTGCAGAACGTCAGATGTAATATCCTACGAAGGTGAGAGATAAAAGATTGCGAGAGCAAAGCGAGACACACATTGAAAAGGATGAAAATAGGCCTATTAAAAGCGAAATTTAATTATCTTTCGTTTGGTCCTACTCCCATCTTTGTAGGTGCTTTGGTTCCAGAGGAGTAGAGGTACAAACACGCACGCACGCACGCATGCTGTTGAAATGTTTACACCTACCTGTACATCTCGTCGAAGAAAGACAATCATTGAGAGAGATTTAAAGCACTTTATTAACAAAGGTAAGGAGGCTTTATAAGAAAGTTTCGGCCCCAATTTCTCGTGATGTGATTGGTCAAATTAAGTCTTCAAGGACATCATGATTAGTCATGCCGAGGTGAGTAATCTGGTTCGCACGCTTAAGGCGCGTAAGGCTCCCGGTCCTAATGGCATTGGTGCTACAACCCTGAAAAAGATTGCGGATGTTAGCACTGATTTTTTTGGTGTATATTTACACTTTAGTTGGGATTGGTGCCTGATGATTGGTTTCTCTCTGCCGTGGTGTCTCTGTTTGAGGGTGGGGAAAAATGATATGAAGAATTACAGGCCTGTGGCACTTACCTCAATCTGTTGCAAGATTGCAAGATACTTGAACACATCATCGTCTGCCAGATTGTTAATTTCTTGGGTAAGAGAACCTTATAATACAAGAACAAGGTTTAGGAAAAGCTCTTCATGTAAGCTTATGCTTATTTTGATGGTTCATGACATTGTAGCTGATTTGGTCCAGGGGCATACAGTCGAATTTATTTCCTTGGACATGGCTTTTGATGCTGTTCTCCATGATTACCTACTCAGGAAGAAGGAGGCATGTGGTTTGCTACGTTTATTATCAGGTGATTTACAACTTTTTTTGGGAAACCGAAGTCAACAATATGTCATTGTTGAAGGCTCTAGGGCTCGTATGGCGACAGTTACATCGGGAGTACCGCAGGGTCCTGTAAGTGGTCCAAATCTTTTCCTACTGTATATTAATGACTTGATGGATGTTGTTTACTCTGGGCATAAGTTGTTCGCTGACGATACCCACATCTATCGAGTTATTAAGAGTGAGTTCGACAACCTTGCTCTTCAGGCGGACCTAGATGGGATTAACTATTGGTGTAATTCCTGGAAAATGAATCTTAACGCAACGACGTCAAAGGCAATTCACATTTCGCACTAGAGAAACTACAGATTTGCAATTTATCACTTAAAATGTCTTGCATTACAAGTTGTTGAACCATCACCTGCCTAGGCAACAAATTTAATAACAAGTTATGTTCGTCTGATCACATTGAAAGCACCTGTGCCAAGGCAAATGGTGAAGTTTACTTTTCTATAGATTGTTGAAGGACTCTAGTAACAAAGTCCGTGAAGTTGTTTGAACACAGTGACGAGACTCAAAATGGAATATTATTGCGCTGTTTGGGATCCGTACCCGTTGATCTTGTCGGACTGTGTTGAACGGTGATGCGGAGAGCAGCTAGGATGGTGTGTGGCAACTATAACAGAGGTGGCTGTGCCACTGACGTCTGTAACATTCTGCAGTGGCAATCCATGCTATTCAGAAGGAAGATAAAAACTTCATGTCTTTTTCCGCGTTTTCAATGGTACTACTTTGCTGGACCCTGTTCGTTTTCGTTCTTCCCCTGACTTTGTAAGTCAGATGGAGCATGTAAGGAAGGTTAAGCAACAAGAATACTCTTTCTTGATATGAAGAATTACAGGCCTGTGGCACTTACCTCAATCTGTTGCAAGATTGCAAGATGCTTGAACACAGCATCATCTCCCAGATGGTTTATTTTCTTGGGCAGGAAGAACCTTATAAGACAAGAACAATTTGGGTTTAGGAAAGGCTCTTCACGTTAGCTTATGCTTATTTTAATGGTGCTTGACATTGTAGCTGATTTGGTCCAGGGATATACTATTGATTTTATTTATTTGCTTGGACATGGCTGAAGCTTTTGATGCTGTCCCCCATGATCACCTCCTCAGGAAGATACAGTGTTGCTACGTCTATTGTCAGGTGATTTACACATTTCTTGGGAATTTTTGTTTCAGTGCAACAAGAATACCCTTCCTGGTTCGTTTTTTCCTCGCACCATCATTGACTGGAATCGCTTAGAAAGTGAGTTGATTTTTTAAATTAGTGATGTGCCGCTAAAGTTAAAAGCTTCGTGTCAGCCACTCACTTGTCGTCACAGTCTCCGAATCTTGTTTTTGTTTGTTTGTTAGTTTTTATTGTTTCACATTGATATTGCATTTAGTGTGGGCGTTGCAATTATTGTCTAAATAAAATAAATAAAACTTCAAACAGTACACTTATGAGGAGACGACTGGATGTACGACCAGAAGATATTTTCTGATATTTATATCTTGTAATTTGCTTATGTGCTATCAGCAGTGGCGTAAATAAATATTTTTTCGGGGGGGGGGGGGGGGGGGGG
>JAHWFP010012313.1:0-11789 GCA_023313725.1 Lithobius niger | reverse complement strand
CCCCCCCCCAAATAACCACTTTTATGCCCCTTCAGCCAGTAGCATGCACAAGAATGACTAAGAATGACTCCAGATTTGGGGCATGTTTTAAAATACTTAGCGGGCACGTTTGTTCTTTGTTACATAATTTTTTTTCTTACTGGAGTTGGCTCCAGCCCATAATCTCTGGCGGTGGCGAGTAAGGTTAATAATACGTAGTTAAGAAAACAAATTGCGTTGATAATGCTGTTGCTAAAAAACGTACGTCCACTTCATTGTCCACAAACAATAATATTATAAACCAAAGGACAAACACTTACGCGTGTAATTTAAACAGTATAAACACTATGTTTAGCGGGTCCACCATACAGGCCGTTCTATATAGCAAGCCTCAAACCCTCAACTAAGAAAAATGGGTTTCCCATTGTGACTGGTGAGGTCGTTGAAAAGTTTTGATTGGTTTATATGAATGAGTGACGCAGGATGCCTGCTCCCTCATTTTATTGTTCTTCAACTATGGTATTATTGATAATTTATTGCAATCAATTTACCTTTACTGTACGAATATTTTTCTTGGGTTGCTTAATGGGGAAAAAAAGGTTTTGAGGAAAATGAAGAAAGTGATTTTTCCTATGACTTTTACGCCACCTCGGCTCGTTCTTGGGGGGGCCCTTCCCCCCCCCCGTTATTTACGCCACTGGCTATGAGTAGTATGGAGTATTTTGTATTATGTTTACATTTGTACTAGTGATATATTAAGAGTCCGTTTTCGCACGAGAATTTCAGAAAATTGGACAGGAGGAGGAGCGGGGGGCTAACAATGTCAAAATGTTACAATGCTGAAACATGTAACAATGGGGTTAATATACGCGAGGCGCACAATATCGGATTATAGCTCACTCGAACAAGATGCAACAATTATGGTTGGATGCCGGGAAAGTAACATTGTCAATGTTTGAGTTAGCTTGATAGTTGTGGAGAACCAAAATCTATATATTAGAAAAAAAAAACAGAGCTCGTATCCCCATACTCACAGCCATGAAGGTATACGAATAAAAATGGATTAGAGTTCACTCGAACGCAACAAACTATAATTTGAACTCCAATACTACGGAACAAGGACTGTTTTTGATCAATGGTTGTGTCAGAAAGAAAGTGGAGTTTATGTTTGAAAAGTTTAATGTTTCGGTGTGCACGCATAATTTGTGTATTATACAGACTTTTTTTTATTTGTCTGTGTTTGTTGTTTCATATACTAAGTCTGTTTCGTGTGAGTGGGTATATGTGTATTTTAAATGCATTTATAATTTGTGAAACAAACAGACTTCTAGCTAAGGCTGTTTTTTGCCTGTGTTTGTGTTTGAAGGTCGTTTGAGGTGGTTATTTCTAATTCGTTTGAGTAATTACGTGTTCATTTTGTGTATGCATTTTTATCTTTCAGTTCTGTAGCGTTTTGCTGTTTACGTCTATTTTGTGTGTATTTGTGGGTTTACGTTTTATGAATTGGAATTCAACAAATTATAGTTCGTTGCGTTCGAGTGAACTCTAATCCATTTTTCTTGGTATATCTTCATGGCTGTGAGTATGGGGATACGAGCTCTACTGCTTTTTTTCTAAACGACGAAGCCATTTTTTTTCAGTTTATTTGTTGGCTTTTTTCGCTTCCTTTTTATTGTAATTGCTACGGTCTAGTCTATTGTGGGGGTGTTGTTTGATGGAGCCCCGGATAGCCCCCCCCCCTCACAACTGATTGAGTCGGAGACTTTGATGTTTAACTCTTGGGTTTTATCTTCATGAAAACCGAGCGGGCTTCGAGCCAGGCTAGCTCTTGAGTGAGATGTTCTGTCCAACTGACTGTTGCCAAGCAGGAAGGTGGGCGAGAGAGACGAGCGTTGTCATGGGCGATGCTGCCTGAGGCGGCGCACCCTGACAGGCTCCCCGCCTTCCTCAAGGAAGTCCTTTTTTCACTGCTGGACACCGTGCCTGTCTGACTGGATGCCCAGAGAATTACAATTATTAACCCTAATGGCTACTTAGAAGTACTTAAAACTATGATATAATGTTGTACATCAGATATAATGTAGTATATCGATAACGGCGCACTTTCACACAGTTGCACAAATGATATTCGACAGTTCTCGTTGAAACAGTCTTGATGAGCTTGCACAGTTCTGAGGTTGCAGTCGCTGTGGTTGCGTGAGAGTTCGTGGTAGGAGAAGTAGTTGAGAAGCACAGACGTGGCAGAGTGAGTGGACGGAGTAAAAGAAAATAGTTCGTCGGGTTTGACCGTTGGTTCCAAACACAGTTCCATGGTGCGGATTGGACGTTGATAATTGCTGGGTAGTGGACGAATAACATTTTGGGGTGAACAAAAGCAAGGAAAACGCTTTCTCATTACGGCCTGGGCTACAAAATGCGTTGATCCTTCATGACATCAAGTTGTGGTTCACCAGAGATCACTCCCGCTTTAAATTGCTTTTTCAACAGAACGTCCGCCCCACTTCATTTGATCTGGAACCCAAGTTGAGTCAAGTCTTGTCTTCCTACCCACCGAAGCTTGCGGTTCATAGAAACGCTGATTCCCGCTTCTCGTCCGGCTCATTAGCAAACGGGACTGCATCGCCTAGTAGCAACCACTCAAAATCATCAAGCCGGACCGGGGCTCTCCTGGTTCGTCTTGGGCGTTTCACTCTGTCATTAGGACGATCTTGACTGCCTGGGTGACTATCTCCATTATCGCTTGGTGGTCCGTCCGGATCACTTTCTGCTGGTGGACGCCAGTCTGGGCCGCTTTCTGAGCTGGTGTCGTCCTCGTCAGACGAACTTCGTTCTTCGTCAGAAAAGTCATGATTGGTTGGGTTTGCTTCTTCTGTCGTTTTATCTGCTGGGTTTCCCGTCGGTGGGTCTTGCAGTTGATCCCGCAGCTGTTGCTGTATGTCTTCTGTTTGGTGAGCGTGCCTTTCTATCGTGACCGGATCCCAATATATTTCCCTATCTGCCACGTTGTAGATCGCCTTGTCATCTTGGTCATCGATTGATACGAAGCGGTAAGTTACCGGGCTTAGTTTCATTAAGACTCTGTAAGATGCTTTATATACCGGTTCGAACTTCCTGGCGATGCCTTTGGATGCATCCGATTGTACCCTGTTTCTCACCTTGACGAGGTCGTCTTTTTGATAGGCGATCTCCCGTCTGTGCTTGTCGTACTCCTTCTTTGTGGATGTTGCTGCTTCAGCCAGATGAGCCATCGCCAGATCTCGCGCCTTCTCCATGTCTCCCCTGAACTTCTTATATCCCTATATACGCTGATTTTATACTGCGTGCTCTACCCTGCTGCGTGCATTTATTTTGTGAGCAATATCTGTGATGTTGGCTTCCCTAGAATACTCGTACGGGAAAGATGAACGCTGTTGTAAATAATCCTAACATTTAAACAAAATGCGACACATCAATGGGCTAAATAATAAATATGGAAGTATTTGCTCTTTACCTTGTCATTGTTGAAGCTTGCAATTAAATTGATCAGTCACTAGTTTAGCGGTGGCCGGCATGAATGTACTTCTACTTCCACTTAACGATTGTTGTGAGACGGGAGGGCGAGCGCTTCGCCGACGCAGCCCGCCCGCCTGCCTGCTGCTTGCCCACCACTGTTTTTGGACAGCCTCGTACTGCATGGTCTAACACTACAGCCCCATATTACAATGCACTTTTGTTATTTCTCCTCAGCCAGTCCAACAATGGTTCTTTGTTGCCGGTGTTATCACTTAATGCTTTTTTACTGTTTGAATCGTCAGCCCATAGGTAATAATCCACATCGCTTGGGCGCAATTCTGTAAGACAATAACGCGTACAACGGGCGGCCATCTTAAATGGCTCGTAAATTGCTGCCCCTTGAGAATGAGAGTACGGCGCTATAAATGAAATAATATGACGGGATTGGTTAGTCTGATTGATGTTATCTAATGCTGAGTTGTTAGGTGATAGTTCATTGGCCAATTCCTTTGTTTATTTCACATTAAGAAGCAGTACTAGCGAATCATGAGCTGCCTTGTTTACACGTCATCAGCACCGGACGATATCGAGCTCAATGCGTGTTCTGCAACAATACTGCACGCCTGATTTCAGACGCAATGCGTATATACTATATAGGGTTAATGTACTCTGCTGGAGTTCTTTGTTCGTGTCGTGCAGGCTCAAAACTTGAAGGGCGAGTGTGGGTCAACATCAAAAAGAAAGGAGTTTCACCTGTGCTGATGTGTGGTGTTGTTATGATCGCGTACTGCAGTGTTGGCAGCAACGAACTCCAGGTTTCCTTGTGGTCTTGTAGGAAGGCTCGCAGGCACGTCTTGAAAGTCCAGTTGGCTCGTTCCGTTGCATTCGACTGCGGGTGGTATGGAGTCGTTCGGTTATGTTGGATGCCTGAGAGCTGCAGCAGTCCGTCGAAAACTTTAGAGACAAAAGCTGCTTCGTTGTCGGAAACGATGATTCTTGGAGTGCCGAATCTGAGAAGCACTTCTTTCAACAGTTTTCTTGCTGCTGTTTTGGCCGTTGCATTCCTGGTTGGGATTAGCCATCTGTACTTTGTGAAGTAGTCGAGCATGACCAAAATATATTTGTGCCCGTGGGTTGTCTCTGGAAGTGGGGCAACGAAGTCGATTCCGAGGATATGCAGAACATTGGAAGCGATGACTGGTTGCATGTTACCGGCTTTCTTCATCTGTACCACTTTCGCTGTTTGAAATGCGTGACAAGACCACACGTACTTCTTGCAGTCCGAAAACATCTTCGGCCAGTGAGTGATCGAGCGTAGCTTGTGCATGGTCTTGGCGATGCGGAGGTGACCTGCCTGTTTGTGGTCGTGACACTGAGCTCAGTATGTACGACGAAGAGCGGTTGGCACATAGAGCCTCCAAGTTGATTGTGGGAGACCTCTGTCTGGCATGAGCGGGTCGCGGTAATAGATTAGACCTTCCGTGTCTATGGCATAGTCCTTTCTTACTCGTGTAACATAATTGTACGAGTTGTCCAACTTCGTTCTTTGTCGTGTCTTTTGGTGATTCCATGGTGTTGTCGGTCTGCTGAGGTGGGTTTCAAGACAAAGCATTGGCCACAACATTCAGCTTTCCTGGGCGGTACACAACATCAAAATCATAGGTTTGCAAACGTATTGCCCACCTGGCTGCGCGATTGTTCGACTTCACCTTCGACAAGACCCATTTCAATGCTTGATTGTCGGTTATCAGCAGAAATCTTGCACCTGCCAGATATACCTCCCAATGCTCGATAGCTTCGACAGCTGCCAAGGCTTCTAGCTCAAAGGAGTGCATCTTCTTTTCCCTATCTTTTAAAATTCGACTCAAGATTTCTATGGTCTTTGTCTCGCCGTCAATAGACTGTGTAAGGATCGCTCCAAGACCTTCTCCCGAAGCATCCAACTCCACCACAAAGAGTCTGCAGAAGTCGGGGAGTGTCAGGATTCCCGCCGTGAGGAGTTTTGCCTTCAGGGCGTCAAAAGGTCGTTGGTGTTCACCCGACCACTTGAAGGGTTGGTCCTTTCTGGTTAGGTGATGGAGTGGGGCAGATAGCTCCGCGAACTCCCTCAAAAACTTCCTGAAACAGTTGCAAAATCCAAGGTAAGATTCAACATTCTTCTTCATTGTCGGAGTCGGAACTCTCTGATTGCCGTTATGTGATCGTTTGCCAGTTCTATGCCTTGTGGTGTAACTCTGATTCCCAGAATCTTAAGTTCAGGTATCCCGAAGTGGCACTCTTTCCTCTTCAACGTGAAACCTGCCTTCTTGAGACGTTGGAAAATTTGATCAAGTGCCCAGCAGTGCTCCTGCCATGTTTTCGTAGTGACTATGATATCGTCAATGTAGAGCATGCACACTGTGCCAATGAGCTTGCTGAGGATACCAGTCATGGCTTACTGGAAAGCTTGGCTGGCCGTCCGTAGTCCGAAGAGAAGAGAAGAACCCGCCATCTGTAGGTGCCCCTATGGCAGATGAAGGTTGTGCAATCCCTGCTGTCCGGGTGCAGCGGAATCTGGTGGAACCCTTGTTGCCCATCTACCAGCGATATGTATTTAGCCCCTGCGAGGAAGTGAAAAATCTCATCTGTCCTGGGCATCGGATACTGGTCAGTTTCAACTTGTTTGTTGAGTTCTCTGTAGTCTAACACTGGACGGAATCCTCCTCCATTTTTCTTCCGTTTCATAAAGAAAGATGAGGCCCATTTGCTCTCACATTCTTCAATCCTTCCACTCTTTTCAAGTTCATCGATCATCTTGTTTATCTCTTTACGGATGTGAGGAGACGTGGCGTAACAGCGTTGTGCCACGGGTTTTACGTTCTCTTTAAGTCTGATTTTGTATTCCACCTCGGTTACCCTGCCTGGCTTGCCTGGGAAATCATCTTTATGCTTGTCCAGAAGCGCCTCCAGATACTCGAATTGGCCTGGCGTCAATTGGTTCAGACGTCTTTCCCCTTCTGGAGTGTTGACAAACCAAAGTGGGTTAGCAGTGGGAGTCTTCGGGTTGGCTGCATGTGCCGTGAGTGGGAACGTGTTTCTTACATCAACGTCGAAATTTCCCACTTCGTTAACACAGTCAATGTTAAGTCTGGTCACCTTCGCATAGTCCATGCCCAAAATGCAGTCAGCTGCGAGGTCATCGTGAATGGCAAATTCCAGTCTGACATGCTTGTTATGCGTTCTAAGCCGCAGCGAGATTAAACCCCTGGGTGGCTTTCCCTTGGAACCATCGGCGTAGGTTGGCGGTTCACCTTCAAAAGGACGCATCATGGTTTCTGCCTTCCGTTGTAGATTGAGTAGCCACTCCATTTTTATTGCCGACTTGATGCAACCTGTGTCCAGACCACAGAAAAAAGATACTCCATGAGCGGTTGCCAAAATCGAGAACATCTTGGTCGGTGGTCCTACGTAAAGTATCGAGCTGTCATCTTCGTTGCTTGCCTGGGTCGTTTCCCTTCGTGGCTGAGTACAGAAAGTGGAGACATGACCTAGCTCCGAGCAGTTGTAGCAGGTAAGCTGCTTGTGCCAAGGCTTGGGGCTGGTTGGACTACGTCCTCTCGTAGCTCTGCACATCTGTCTCTGTTGGTGTTCCTCATTAGCGTTGTTCCCCCTCTTCGTCTTCTCGAACCGTTGACATGGCGGGCTGCTGCGCTGGTGACTTGCCCTGAAAAGGCTTGGCTGCTGGATTCAAAGTTGACTGTCCGGCTGTCGCTTGACGTGCAGGTGGTTGGTGCTTCACTTGGCTGCCTTGTTGAGTCTTCCGCGATGCTTCATACTGTTTCCGATCCGGGAAGCGGATGTGCAGTGGCAATCTCTCTATGTTCCGTAGGAGATCATCTGGCGAAATTATCGTCTGGTTTGCAAAGTGCAGACTTAGTCGGCTAGTCATCTTCGCCTGTTTTGTTGGCGCAATCTTGAATCCCAGTTTGTTGATTTGCTTCATGACACGATGAACGAATTCCACCGATGGCTCGTCTGGGCACTGGCACAGAGAAGCGATGTGAGCCATTCGGTCATGATCTTGCATTGGCTTCCTAAAGTTTCTTTGCAAAATCGTCGTCATTTCCTGCCAAGTCTTTGGTTTCGAGGTGAGTGACAACCACCAATTGCGATACTTGCCTCTAAAAGCGCTTCTCAAAACTTGGTGTAGATCAGCGGTGTTCAAATTTCTTCCCGTGATGAGCAAAGCTGTTGCATCAACCCATTCCGATAAATTGGTGTCATCATCCAATGGTTCCGGTTTCAAATTTGTTGCCATAGCTGCAGTAATCGTGGTCAGAAGTGCGTCGATCTGAGCTGGTCATGGCTGCCAAATTGGTTGCAAGAACACTTGTTGAGGTTGCTGATTGGCCTGGAAGGTCGGAAAACCTGTTGCTGACCTGGTAGTTGGAACCATGTTTGAGCTGGAAAGCATGACGTCTGTGAAAAAGCTGGAGCTGTGTGGGTGGGCGTCGAAAAAATCGTGCTCCCCCGTCCTGGCCTCTGCCAACATGATGTGCTTCTTTGTCTCGTGTTTACCCCGAGTCGGAAGAGTTTACTGGCATTTTTGCTAGTGCATCTTGCCTGAAAACAATTTTTAGTACAGTCTGTACATTTTCCGACATTGAAAAACCTTCATTTGACTTTCTTTGTGACAATTCTGGGAGTTCTTCATCTTTACGTGGTGTTTCGTACATGTCCGTATCCTCGCAGTGATGTTTGGCACTTTGGCGCACACCTCGATCATTAAAAATCGCTTCATCCTGTCCAGACCTACCTGTTTGGTCATAAGTACGAGAAATGTTGGCGGCGGGCAACGCGCGATCGGGGAATACCTCCGACTGATGTGGGCATGGTCCAGAATTCGCGTTGGGAGGTTCGTGGCGACATCATGTCCACAAAGTTCCAATTTTCTAAGTTGGCAGCGGGGGACGCGCGATGGGGCCCACCTACGACTGGTGTAGCATTGCAAGACTGACCTCTCCAGAAATTAGCGACGCGCGCAGCGGCGGTATGGCGCACACCTCCTTCCTCCTGGCTAATCGTATCTATTATAGCATTAAGGTGATATAATGATCGTGAAACCTCAAGTGCTGCTAATCTATCACACACTGTCTCAATAGATTCGTTTTGGTTTCTCATCCTGTCACGAATCTCTAATAAGATATTCGTATTGTCATTTTCTGTCGATTTGGGCGCTTGTGGCGTGTATATCGGTAAGCCTTCGCTTGCTGTGCGACGCAGCCAATCGGTGGTTCCATCTGTAATCGAGCGGTGGCGGCTGAAAACGTCACTAGGTTCCGAACTGCGTCTATCTCGCGTAGCAACGGCATCAACTGAACCAACTTGAAATAACGGCAAATGTTCAAATTTGTTCCATAAATTCGACATATTTGGGTCATCACTCTGTTCTAAAAGATTAGCAATACTGTCAGCAATCAGAAAATGTTCGTCTTGATCAGTCATGGTGCCTAGTGCTTGCGGCGTAAAGGTTTTCAACGTTGCTTAGCGCGATCTCACTGGATGCTGTTCCCTTGGCAACTGTCGTCAAGGACTGTGATGTCGTAGGCGGGGACACACCTTAGCCCAGCGTGGGCACCAATGGTAATAAACACACGGACTACCAGAGTGTAGGCTACAGCTGATAAGACAGCGAACTTCCTGTTTACTTCCCTTTATATACAATTATAACAGGAAGTCATGTGATGCAACTTAATACAATATATAATTATGGAATAGCCTATTAGTAGTTAAAGGGGTATCTTGGTAGGGTTAACATATTAACATGAAATTGATGGCTGCCATTGTGGAGCACACAAGTGACGACTCCACAATGCAGCGAGCGAAAAAAAAATAGGTAGTGCACTACCTATTTTTAAAGAAAGATACATAATTTTTCGCTTTCGAGGAAAAACTAAATAAAGAACTGAAGATGTACATGATTAAGCAAAAAAATAAACAATAATAAACTGACTGAAAACTTGCCAGTTTTAAATTTCTGTTTCGATTTCTGGAGCAATTTTACAATAAATTCAATTAAAATTTTCAGTGTTGTTGTTTTAATTTTTCGTAGCCTTTTTTGGTTAATTTTCTTTTTGCAGCAACCATTTCTGCAGCTGAAACGCTACAGCGTTGCTGTGGAGGAACATCTGGCATTTGAGAATTCGGTGCTTAGTAGTTTCTTTGGGTTAAGCTTCACCGGAGTGGGAATTGCGGCTCCTTTTTTTTGTTCCGATGTCGGAAGTATTTGTGTACATGAAAAGACAAAAAGGTACAAAAAAGATAAAATCGTGAAATCAATTTTTCACACGAACAACAAAATACACTTACAGTTTTACCTAATTTTAAAGGTGGACATTTTTAAAATTAACAGAGCCGATTCTCCGCACGAATAATTAGGGGAAAAAAAGTTTTAGCGTTACTCGCTACAGTTTAAAGAGAACTATCATTTAATTCATATATAACAGATTACAACAAAAAAACGAACAAGTTGTAGCCAAATGGTAATTTTGCAAAAAAAAACTACAAATTGAGCTTGTCTGGAGCTCTACGCAGTCTCTTCGAACGATGAGCATTTTGAAGCTGCGCTGCAATATCAACCTGTGTTGGTGATAGCACAACTTTGCGTTTATTGGGATTCGGTTTCGCTTTTTTGTTAGCATGACCTGGCTTCGGTGGTGATTGCTTAGTGGATGGTGACGTAATAATCGATGGAGATTTTGACCTTTCTGGCTTAGAATTTCCATCAAGAGGGGCGCTGGTAGTAGCCAAAGGTGATTGGTTATTTACGTTAGCAGACTCATCCACTTCGTGTGCGTGGGGTAATTTCGCTGGAGATTTCCTGCCACCTGGTGACTTGCGATGTAAATTCTCAGGTGATTTTTCAAGCTGTTGGATTGGTGGAATTTTTCTCTCAGTAACAGAAATTGACTTTCTGGATTGGCCGAGAGATCGACGCTCAGGGACTACGTCAGCGAAACTTGGCTTTTCACGTTGTTTGCCGCCAAAAGATATGCGTTTGAAATTTGATTGATCTTGCTCATTATGCATGGAGAAATTACTGCTTTTCGCCGTCGAAACAAGTGCGTTTGGAGGCTGTTCTGGATAATCATTTTCCGCGGTATGTAACCTTAGCTGTTTGCGATGTTTGCGAATCGTATTACCATTAGTATCAACGATAGTATAGGACTGATTTTCACATTTTTGTTTAACCATACCGACTGACCATAGCCTGTCATTTGTCGTTGAAAAGTCACGATACCAAACCTTTTCACCTATTTGATACGTTTTCAACTCACGATGGTGGGTGCTCTGTACTTGTTTTAATTGTTTACGGCGTACGGCTGCAATAGGGTCAGGGAACAATAAATCTAGCCGAGACTTTAATTCTCGGTTAAAATATAATTTTCCGGGTGTTGCTTGCGTGGTAGCGGAGATAGTGATTCGTGCTGATAACAAGTAAGAATTTATACTCTCTTGAATAGTAGACCCCTGTCGCCGCGCGGCCTTGTAGACTCTCTTGAAATTACGGACGTATACCTCAGCCAAACCGTTGGTCCAAGGCGCAAAACTTGGCCCGGTCATGTGCCTAATTCCGTTGGATTTTAACCAATTTTGGAATTCTGCGGACAAAAATTGGGCAGCATTGTCCGTAACTAAGCTGTCCATTAAACCGTATAAAGCTATATGATTGTTTAAAACGTCAATAACACGCGCGGACATTGTTGACTTCATTTTATGCACAAAAGGAATTTTTGAATGTGCGTCTACAAGAATGAAAAACATGCAATTGTCCATCGGCCCCAAAAAATCAGCGTGTAAGCGATTATTTGGTTTTAGTGGATATTCCCACGTATGCTTAGGACCTGACGTTTGAGTATCTTTATACTCTTGACAATGTTGGCATGATTTGACTTTATTTTCAATGTCAGAGTCAATCTTAGGCCACCAGACATTTTGTCTAGCTAAACTTTTCAATTTAACTATGCCTAAGTGAGCACTGTGTAGATCTTTCAAGATTTGTCTCCGCAAGGCCGTCGGCACCAGGACTCTATACCCCCAAAATAAGGTTTCGTTTTCGACAGAGATTTCAGCACGACGTGTGAAGTACGGTAACAGATCGGGAATTTCGCATTTGTCAGGCCAACCATGGTTCACATAACGATAAACTTTTGAAAGGATTTTATCACGTTTACTTTCAAGAACGAGTGTCTCGTTTAAAACTGGAAGATTAGAAATAGTTTCTAAAGCAAGAATATTGTACTGCTCTTCTGCTTTCTCGAATTCCTCGGTATTTGGGA
>JAHWFP010012312.1:5706-18768 GCA_023313725.1 Lithobius niger | reverse complement strand
AAAAACGACTCGGCCAGTACATCGTACTTACATTGAAAGCGCCTAACCTTCTTCACATGGTCACCTCTCCCCAAATAGTCAGGTGACAACAAGTACTCTGCAGGATTGAGAATGGTATTGTCATGATATATCTTGTAAAAAAGGCCAAGCCTACGATCACGTCTTCTTACACTTAAAGGCTGCCAGTTCAGTGAGTTCATCATACCAGTTACACAGGCTTCTCTGCGATAATTGCCTACGACCATTCTAGCACCTCGACGCTGCACTTTCTCTATCTCGCTGATTTGGCACTCAGTAGCAGGATCCCACACAGCACTACACTATTCAAGCTTCGATCTTACCATGGCCTTATAAACCACTTCTCTGGCTTGTTGTGAGGTACCAGCCAATACTCTATTTATAAATCGCACATCAGACGTTGCCTTTGTACAAATATTGGCGATGTGGTCATTCCATTTCAACTTGTTGTTTATACAGATTCCCAAAACAGAAATTTTGTCAACCACCTGTAATACGTTACCCCCAATACTATAGTCTGGCATAGTAACATCCTGTTTTCGTGTAATGAATAAAACTTTAGTCTTGTCAATGTTTAGATTCATTTTCCATTTTTTACACCAAGCAGTCACCTTGTCCAAATCAGCCTGTAACAGTTGTCTGTCCTGTTCAGTGTTAACAATTCTGTACATATTTGCATCATCAGCAAACAAGACGGAGTTTGAGGTAATTTCTTCAACAAGATCGTTAATGTAAATTAAGAATAGTATGGGACCACTTACTGATCCCTGTGGCACTCCCGAGGAAACTTCCACTTCACTGGATTTGGCACCATTTACAACAACATACTGTTTTCTATCGCGAAGGAAGGCACGATACCAATTAACCACTGCCTCGCTGGTGCCATAGCTTATCAGCTTTAAAATCAATAAATCGTGCGGAACCGTATCGAATGCTTTTGCCATATCTAAAGCTACAAGGTCAACAGATGCCCCTCTATCCAAACCCAAAGCAATATCATGAATCATGCTTAGCAAAAGCATCTCGCATGAAGAACCTTTGCGGAAACCGAATTGCTTTTGAGAAAGCAAGTTGTTTGATTCCAAGTGATTTACCAGGTTGCTTACAATAATATGTTCCATCATTTTACAACAAATAGATGTTAGTGAAACAGGACGATAATTTTCAACCTCACTCCTCTTACCACTTTTGTGTAAGGGTGCCACTGCAGCAGTTCTCCATTCGGTTGGCACAGTCCCTTCGTTTAAACTCTGTCTGAATATATGAAATAAATACTTGGCACTAATATCTTGTGTTTCTTTCAGCATCGTGCTAATAATTCCGTCAGGACCTGGTGCTTTGCCATCTTTAAGGTTACTTATTAGTTTGACAATACCTACGTAAGTAACATCAATATCGGGCATTTTGGTGGTACATCTGGGATTCACTGTAGGAGCCTGTGTGCCGTTGTCCGGAATTGTAAACACTGATTCAAAAAAAGAGTTGAATTCGTTCGCTCTTTCCCGATCGTCGGTGACCTGCTCTTTGTCTTTAGTATGCAGAGCCGGTATACCACATTCTTTTCTTTTTGATTGTTTGACATATGACCAAAAGTGCTTCGGATTTTTTGCAAACACCGAGCCCAAATTTTCCAGGTATGCTCTTTTACCTTCTCTGAGTAATTGTTTGGTAGTCTCTTTGTGGTAACCAACTTCTGCCCACTGCGTCACAGTTCCAGTCTTTCTTGCACGCTGCCTCATTCTCTTTCCTTTCCGAATTTGCCTCTTCAAATCGACGTTAATCCAGGGCTTATCCTTCTTCACCTTCACGGGCACACACGGTGTATGTTTCTCAATAGTGCTTTTCAAATCTGTTTTAAATGCAAGCCAGTTGTTCTCTAGTGTTTGTTCGGGGGTACGCTCAGCAAAAGTCACGAAAAGTTCTTCAAGATCCTGATTTATCTTTGGCCAGTCCGCTTTATCATACCTCCATTTCATTTTTGGACCCTCCACAACACGACGAAGGCTAGTTGGAAAAACTACTCTAACCAGGGAATGATCAGCAACACCTGCCTCGACAGAAACACTCTCTCTTGCAGCCACCACTGAAGTGAAAACTAAGTCCAAACAATTGTCTTTTCTAGTTGGCTGCTCCACGATCTGCTCTAGAGCAAACTCGTCCATCATCATTTGCAGTGAATCAGGTTGAACAATGCTACACTGGTTTCGCCACTCTACATCGTGCCATTTAAGTCCCGGTAGATTGAAATCTCCAGCAATAACAACATTGGAGTTGTTTCTTGGTATGATCTCCTTAGCTTGTTCATAAAGGACATCAATGGCAGATTTATTTTCTTTTGGCCTGTAGAAACATGCAAAATAAAACACACCAGTAGCCGTTGACACTTTGCACCAGCATGTTTCAACATTCCCAGCAGGAGACACAATAATTTCCTCACTGACCAAAGAATCTTTAACTGCTATAAGGACGCCTCCTCCTCTTGTGCGCCGGTCATTTCTGTACACCACATAATTTCTTGGAAACCAGTAATACGTAGGGTCATCATCGCTCAGCCAGGTCTCTGTACATAGCAGGACATCAGGTTCTTCAGAGAGTAACAATTCATTGAGTTCCACATCTTTATTTCTAACACTCTGAAAGTTAATTAGCATAGCCACCAAGTTTTTGTTGTCTGGTTGGGTTCTACAGTTTTCTCCCTCTTTATCTTCATAATGCGCCCATTCCGTATGACCAGATCCTTCTCCCCGGTGTTCACCCTGTTTTGCAGTTGTCGATATAAGTTTTTTAGCTCATTTCTCTCCTCCATGGACCGATCTGGTGAGATGCCAACTTGCTTGGCACCATTTTCCATAAAAAAGTTACGGCAGCGGAAGGCTTTTTGTAAAACTAGTTCTTGTTCCTCGTAAGATTTTAGTTTGACCAGCAATGGCCTAGCTTTTTCAACATCAGTTGACCTTTGACCCAATCTGTAGCACTGGATGGTGTGTACTTTATTGGAAACGTCCAGCCTCTCCATCACACATTTTACCTGAGACACATCGAACGTTTGCCTGGCTTTTCCTTCAGAATCCCCACTTTCAGGCACATTGTGAAGAATAACATTCAGCTTTCTAGATTCCCTTTCCTTCAATGTCTTTTCAACAAGTGTAGTACACATGTTGGCAGTGATTAACTTATGTGGCTCAAGTAAACGTTTACCTGAAACTTTGTCAGCATATGTTTTCTTCATACCTTCCGTGTGTTGTCCAGTTTGACCAGGTTCGTTTTCTTGAGCTTTACTTTCATTCTCCATCTCATTATCAACATGACCTTTTGCCTCTTCAAGTCTAGACTCAACATCAGGCACTAGCAACTCAACAAGCTGTTTCAATGAATTAATTCGCTCGTCTTTAGCTTTTAGTTGAACCCTAATTTCCATGATTTCACTTTGTAACTTTTCTTTCTCGTTTTTGATCGTTTCAAGGACGTCAAAAACACCACACATCTTGCACACAAAAACGGTATCTATATCCTGTATTTCTTCAAATGCACCTTTCAAACCAGAGTTTTGAAACAGAACCCAGTCGTCACATTTTCCACACTGTATCCATTCAGATTCCACGTCAATTTTAGCAAGCTTGAAGGAATTCCTCTTGCCCGGAGAATTTGACGATTTCTTTGCATCTTTCTTATTTTTCGGCGCCATCTTGGATTCCGGAGTGACAAAATTAAAAAAAAAACAAAAACCGAAGAATCCCTCCAAAATCAAGTTTTTAGTGTCCAAAGCACGCCCGGTTACATACTAGAAGAGTTTATACTTCACGTGCACTTACCATTATCCATGTTAACTTATTAATTACACCAACAATCGATTTTTTTGACGAGCAAGAAAAACGTGGCCGCAATCTCTACCACTGATCCTTATTTACAGGTACTATACCTGTAAGTAATTGACTATTGACAGGTACTGTACCGGTAAGCTACTGGCTATTCACAGGTAGTGCTCAAAAAGTGAATGCACCAAAGCCAACATACTTCAGTAGCACGAAAACAGTCGGCTGCATTGTTGTCTGAATCGTAGTTTGATCTTCCAAGAAAACCATTACGAAAATAAGGAAAGACTGCATTGAAGGTTTTCATTTAGTAACTAATCATTCTCGTTACTAAAGTCCACAGATGTGCGTTAAAGTCACGTCTTACGCGTAATTCCAGAGCTGTGCTTCGACAAAACGCCTTTCAAATGTAAATTTTGCGGGAAGGCTTTTGAGTTACAGACTCGACTCACTGGTGGCCAAGATAACCAAATCTGTAATCACAATTGATGTTAACCAAGCCAAATTTGAGGAATCTGGGCCAGATTTTTATCTGAAAACGTGGACGTTAAGCTATCGTTTCGAGCATAAAACGTTGCGTGTTCATGAATGCGAAACGAACATCGCACAATACCGTGGCGCCATCTGTTGTCATTTTGTGTCATTAACTTTTAGCATTGTTCACTGGTGATGAGAACGTATTGGATTCTCTCAGATTAATTTACGAAGGCTTAGCTAACGTTTACGTTTTTGATAAATTTGTTTGTTCATGGTTTTTGGTCATTAGATGTGCTTTAAAGACACGTTTAACGTGTAATTTCAGAACAGTGTACTTACACAATCGTCGACAAAACGCCTTATAAGTGTGAATTTTGCGGGAAGGCGCTTAAGTTTCAGACTCAACGATTATCACCACTCGTGGCCAAGACGATCAACTTCAATGCGAAATCAAACTGCAATAATTGAAATAATTACTCTTTATGTGCCTAGCATTAGTAAATGATGAGGAAGACATAAGTTCAGTAGTTTTATGGTAGCCAGTTGCTTGTAAACACAGTACCTGTAAATAGCCAGTTGCTTGCAGGTACTGTACCTGTGAAAAGCCAATAGCTCACCGGTACAGTACCTGTAAATAGTCGATTACTTACAGGTATAGTACCTGTAAATAGCCAGTTGTTTGCAGGTACTGTACCTGTAAATAGCCACTTCCATTATAAAAAGTGGATTTGAAATCCTTTGCAAGCAGACACTCATCCGGATTACTAAAAATAAAGTCAAGTTCATCATTTATTAGGCATATTTTTTGTTCATTACTCTTAGTTAATTTGGGAAGAAAGGGTGCTTCACTCAGAAGTTGTTCTGGGGTTTTTGTGGACTTAGTAGTAGTAAGTAAGAAGTTTATTACGACGGCTCGAAGTTCATGGTGAACTTGTGTGTGCCGTATAAGGCAGGTACAATATATGGCTCATGATAACAATAATATGGAGGTAAATATAGAACACATTATTTGTTGACAAGTACTATTTTGAACATAAATCCATAGTAGGAATCAGAAACAAAAATAAACACAATGTAACAGTTTAAGTACAAAACAAAACCAAAAAATAATAATAATAATAATCACTAAATGCACATTCCACATTTATGTATATATCTATCTATCTACAACTATATTAATAAAAAAAAAAGTTTTTTTAAAATTAGACCGAGTGTTTATCTGGGCATTGCTTAATCAATATCTTGTTTAAGTAAGAAGTAGTCGAATAGTTTATTTTTAATCTCAGTTATCCCATCAATTTGGAGTAATTCAATAGGGATTTCATTAAACATAGAAGGGATTTTATATTTGTTTGTTCGTTTGCCATATTGGTTCTTGGCAAAAGGCACTTCATATCGATATGTGGTTTTCCTGAAATAATTATTCTTTATTGCTGAGCTTAATTTGTGGTCACAGTTAAAATAGTTTTTTAGAATTATAACGAAATCTCTAAGTTGTTTAATTTTGAGTATTTTTGTTTTCCTGTATATTTGTTTAGATTTTAAATTTCCATATTCGTTAAAAAGAATTTTTACGATTCGGTTTTGCAGTTTTTGCAGTCTATTTATGTGGCAGTTAGCAGCAAATCCATATATTTCAATACCATATCTAATCAAGCTTTCAACCCAAGAATAATAGATCATTTTTTTGTTTTTTATGTTAAGGAGGTGTCTGATGTGATAGAGACTAGGCATAAGTTTACGTAAATTTTGTGCAATTTTATCGATCTGCCTTTTGTAGGTCCATTGTGAGTCGATTTGGAATCCTAAATAAGTTGCTTCACTTAGGTTTTTAATTTTAAAGCAGGTAGTATCACAGTTCCTTGTCGTACAGAATTTAGAATGAAGGAAAATGTTTTTGACAGAAAACTTCGGAGTGTGCGGGGATTTGATAGTCATACAGACTGTTTTTTCTTCACTGATGAAGACTTCATTTGTTATGAACCAGGAGTTTATTAAGTCAAAATCATGTTGCAACATGGACAAAAGTTTATCATATTCATGATTACAAGCAAGGAGGAAAATATCATCTGCGAAAAGAAAAATGTCACAATTTGTAACAATTCTCTCAATATCATTTACGTAGATAAGGAAAAGTAAAGGACCCAGGACTGAACCTTGGGGGACCCCATGTTTAACATTTAGAAAGTCACTGTTTTCCTGGTTTATTCTGGTGCATACCTTGCGATCGCCCATGTAGCTTTTCAGAATATGGAGTATCTTTCCACGTAGCCCAATGCGGTCACATTTACTAAACAGAATATCATGGTCGATCGTATCGAAGGCTTTCTGTAGGTCAATTAAAATACCACCAGCCAGTTTTCCGTCATTTAATGCCTGAGAAACTATCTCGTTTATGGCTTTAAGTGGGTCACTTGTACTCATTTTACTTCTGAATCCAAATTGCCTAACGGACAACGACGAGTTTTTATTAAGGAATTTAGTAATTTTGTCTGCAAAAACCTTTTCAATTATCTTGTTAATTGTTGGTAGCAGTGAGATTGGACGGTAATTGTTCATATCAGATTTGGAACCTTTTTTGAAGATGGGTCTCAGCATCTGGCATTTTAAACGTTGAGGCCATGTTTCCGTGTCAATAATTTTGTTTATGAGTTTAGAAATCAAAATTGCAGAGTTGAATTTGCTATTTAAGAAGTGTTTCAATTTGAAGCCATCAATGCCACATGAGTTTTTATTTTTCATATTTGTTAGAATAGAACAAACATCGTCAATAGTCGTGTGAAATATTCCCATTGTATTAGTATTAGATTTATTCGTTATAATCTTTTCCTGAAGTTTCCTTAATTTGTGTGTGTAGCTATTGTTTAATTGTGCGTTATTTTGCTTCAGGATGGCAAAGCGATTTTGGAAGGTTTTTTTCAGTTTTGGGACCTGGTTTGCAAAATTGACGTTAAAATCATTTCTTACTTTTTTTCTTTCAACTTTGTGAAAGGCTTTATTTAAAGACTCGTCAATATTTATTTTTCGACGGCCTAGAATTTTGTTCACATTTTCCCACATTTTTTTAGAGTCAGAACGACCCTCATCAAATAGCTTCTGAAAATGACTTTGCTTGGCTTCGTTTATTAATTTATTAACTTCAGTTTTCAGTTTCCTATATTCGTCTATTAAACCCAAATTGTTTGCTTTATTTGCGACAATTGATTTCCACAAATTGTTTTTTTCGTTTATTTTATTTATAATATTAGAGCGTATCCAGGGTTTTCTAGCTTTGTTATTTATTTCTTTTTTATGATTACTTAGAAATCTATTTTGACTATAAAAATTATTTATAATTTTGTGCACTTCGTCATAGGCTATATTCACATCATCAATCTCGTCCAGAAAACGCCAATCTTGTTCATTCATTAGTTTAATAATTTTAGTATCATCAAAAGAATAAGTTTCACTCTTCTCATTTTCCCCATCAGTGTGTTTGTTACCGACGTTTTCAATACTAAGTAGCGTAGGATAATGATCAGATATTTTTTTTTCCCAGACAAAGCCTGTAGAAGCACGAGAGTTTGATCTAACGGAGATATGATCGATACATGATTCCACCAACTTATTTTTTATAATTTCTTGTCTAGTGGGTATGTTGATTTTTTGAATAAGGCCGAAAGAAGCAAGCAGATTTTCGTAATTTTCGGTGGCGCTTTTGTCGTGTTTAAGCTTAGCTGATCTCAAAATATCAATGTTTATATCACCCAATAAGACTAAATTCTCAATTTTCTTTTCTTCTTTTTTAAGTACTTGTTTTAGTTCATCAGTAAAGAGTTTTTTACTGGTATTTGGTTGTCTGTAAATAGCAAGTATAAGAATTTCAGAGTTCGATAATTTTAGTAAAATTCTCAGCCCATCATTCGTATCACATTTAAAATCAGATATTTCGTTCTCTAAATCTTTTCTAATGAAGGCTGCAAGACCTCCACCTCTAGTGGTGTCCTCTCTTGTAACAAAAGTGCTATCATAGTAATTCAAAAAATATAATTTAGTTTCATTGCTTTTTATACTGATTTCGGTGATGATGATTACATCCCATAAAATTTTGCTAGACTCGATCACTGAAGTAAATTCGCTCCAGTTTTTCCGTAAGCTTCTGATATTTAGGTGAAGTATTTTAAGGTTTTGGCTACGTGAAAGTTCATTTATATTTAGTAGGCTATCATTAGATTTAATAATGTCAGTGCAAGAGGTATTTTCATTACAGGAATCCATTTCTAAAGGGTTTCTAGTTTCAAAAGGGGATTGGTAGTTAAGATAAATTTGAGTGTCCATTTAAGAAGGAAATGGTTTATCAGTAAGTCAAAATCGCAAGCCTGTCATTTAGGGATGACGAGATTGCTGTCCCCCTCCTGACCCTCCTTGCCGAGGGGCAGGATTTGTCACAGCAGCCGCCTGACCTCGACCTGTAGGAGGCGTGGCAGTTCGGCTATCAGAGGACAAGTTAAAAATATCGCTTTCAGAATGTATACAAATAGCTCTCGAGTTTTCATTGAATCTGACATAGACATTGTCTCGGGTGAACCACACGAATTTGTAGCCAAGCTGTTGGCGCATTGATTTCGCCAATCCCATCAATTTCCTGTTCTTTGGAGTTAAGTTCTCATTCAAGTAGACTGGCGTGGTATTAGAAAAAGAACGATTCACTACATTTGCAGTAAAAGTGGTCGTCTCACGTCGTTTCTTGACTAATCTTTCTTTTAATCTTCTATTTACCAGGCGTACAATGATTGGTTGAGGCCCGTCTTTACTGGAGTTAATTCGGTGACTTGCTTCGATGTCACCCGGATTTACAGTGACCTGCAGAGCGGACCCCACGGCACGTAAAATGTCATCGGTTGATTCATTTTCGGTCTGCGGAATGCCGTGTATTTCAAGGTTGTTCCTGCGTCCGTATTGGTCTAAGAAACTTAATCATAAGAAATTCTAGAAGTGAGGTTATCCACTGCTTTCTTGTAAATAGGGCATTCGGGGTCATTGGCCGTGTGGTTTGTTTTGTATAGCTCTTTCTTAGCCCTCTTGTTTTGTCGGCTGCAATTTGCACAGCAAGGGGTCACCGACCCCTCCTTTTTAGCTTGGCATTCTTTAAAAGGGTGAGTTCCAGCACAATGGCCACAGTTTAGAAGTAGTTCCATTAGAAGCACTTCAGTTTAGAAGCATTTCCTTTAGAAGTACTTCAGTCGACCCGCCACAAGCCTGCTCCTCTTTACAATTCTCAGCAAAGTGGGATGATAGCCCGCAGCACTTGAAGCAACGGGTCACATGCACATAATCTTTCACGCTTGATCGCGTCCACTTAAGGTTGATTCGCGAGTGTTGCAGGAAAGCCTTCCTTAGTTTTGGCGACACTTCAATAACAACGTTTTACGGTTTAGGACTCCAAAACAACTCCTGTACTAAATTTTTGTTACATCGTACAAAATCCACGTTAGACAATTCGTTGACCTACTAGTCACGGCAGTAATAGTTGCTGCAGTGTGACAATGGCAAGTGATTACTGGTCACAGTAACTGGGACTAGATTCTTAGGCACAGTGCCTTTAAACAATAATTCAAGTTAGTTTTGAGAGTGTATTTAACTAGTGACGGCTACAGCCAAGTTTTGTAGTAATTTGGGCTTGTGTGTGGTAGTAGATGACTGAGCAAAATACACCCCCGCCTCATCGAACCTGCAGAAAGGACAGCTGGCCTGCAGCAGCTAACGGGGCCTGGCTTGAAATTGCCAGTTTGGATTTGATGTGGGATGACGTCGACGTGGACCAGGCAGTGTTTGTCATGCTGCCACATAAAGCAGCAAAGGCATCCGTTTTTCGATACTGACGCTTTTCGTCCCTCTTGTCGGTCTGTCTTATTTGCCAGGATACAAATATGACATGACGAGCACTCTTCCAGCGATCCTTCGGTCAGGCGTCTCCTGTTTTCCAAAGAAGAACGATAATTGGTAGGACGATTCATCTTTGCTGTTTTCTATTGTGACTGACTGGCGTGGCTTTGCTAGTGGAGCTGAATTTTTTTCTCAAGGACACATTTTTTTCCTCAGTGGACAAATTTGGCTACTAAATTGCTGGCTTAATGTAAATTTAATTTTCTTTTACAAACAGAAAATTGTTGCTTTTTGTTTTCAATGTCCCTTTGATTTTTTTTAAACTTACCACTGTATAAAGTTTTATTATCAAAAAATAAACATAAAAAACTATTAGGATAAGTGAGACACGAACAATTTGCATGCCACTAAAACAAAATATGGCTTTAGTGTCATTTAACACTAAAGCCATATTATCTGCCATACTTCAAGTTCTTTAAAAAAAATATGCATAACCTAAAATCTAAGACCGAATTTGAAGGCAGATAATGTTAAAATTTGATCGACTTGGTAGGTTGTACAGCGGTTGGTATTCATCATTTCGTTGGTTTAACTTAACCTTTTTTTTTGCACTCTTAATTTCATTAAGCTGTTAAATTTCCCCATTTCATAGTTTTAGTAACATTTTGCACTAATGAATAATTTCTTTCTTCCCATAGATCCCCTGGAACGCCAGTTCCCCATTGTTCGCAAACCCCATCATTTCCACAAAGATCCTTCCGAGATCCCCCAGTATTTGAACGAAGTTCGGGATGAAATTATTTCTAGCGATGGCTACTTCGTGGTATCAGCAGAATACAATCACAGTATCCCGCCTGCACTAAGCAATGCCTTGAATCATTTTGCTCCTGCGGACTATCAACACAAGCCGTGCGGAATTGTTACATATTCAGTTGGTAAGTAGCTTTATTCTTTGTGTTCTATTCTACATATTATGTTTATGACATTAAATTCAGTTTTCAGAAATGCGCTAAAACCAGTAACTTATGGCACAAATAGCTGAACGTAAACGATGCACAATTGCATCATTTTATGGCGTATTCTGATATGTTTCCGACTAAACATCAGCAAACGGAAACTAATCAGCAAAAACTTGGACAGAAACATTTAATGCAGCCTAACCAGTTAATATTGTGTGGCTGCCAATATTTTTATTTTGAAGAACCTGTAAGTAAGGTCATAGATGTACGTGCAACTAGCCAATTGCTTCCACTGAGCAAGTTCACTGCATTAAGGACGGGAAAGCCAAAGGCTCACAGGAAATAACTAAATACAGATGCAAACCTATTTACGTTGCCTTTTGGACTTATATGATATGTCAGACTGCCTGAGCGGGGAATCGAACCCAGGACCTTTGAAATCAAAGGCCGAAGTTATACCGCAGAGCCAGACTGACACAGCCTGCATTTGGTGGGGACTGGACATTTCTTTTTTGTGAACCATGCTGTGCAAATTTCTCAAATTTGTCGCAAACCATTTTGCAAAGATGTTCCGAAATCTGTCATGTTAGCTTTGTAAATCTTCCAGCATTTAATTTTTTTCTCTTTAATTATGTAAATCTCCTGGAGCAGCTAATGCTTATATAAATGAACCGGCTATTTGGAACCTTACAAGACATTTTAGACGGAATAAGAAATGTAGTATGGGAGGGGCAATGCGATCATTTTAGGGGGCCAAGGTAATGTATAGAATAGGACAGAATAAATCCAATGACTGTTTTAGATGCAGAATGTTTAACTGGGTGGCATTGTACGGATGTTCGCCTCTGGGGCCACTGACCCTGCTAGCCCATCACCACTTTCTACCTTGGAGCAGTTGGTTGGAAGCGAGGGAACGAAAAGAACGCACCAAAGGGTGCTCAGAACAGTAATAAACCGATGTTTGGTCTGTCGAGCGGTTTCGAGTGAGTTATTTGTGACAACCAGGAGCTCGACTAAAGTAACAATGTCACATATTTGGCGCCCAACGTGGGGCTCGAACCCACGACCCATATTCTTTGTCGGGTGTAGAGTTGTAAGGATGTGCGCCTCTGAGGCTGCTGACCCTGCTAGCCGAGCGCTAATTTCTGCCTCGGAATAGTCGGTAGGAAGCCAGGGACCGGAAAGCGTGCACCATAGGGTGCTCTGAACGGTAATAAACCTATGTTTGGCCTGTCTATCGGTTCGGAGTGAGTTATTTGTGACAACTGGTTGCTGGATTGAAGTAACAACGTCACATATTGGTTACCGGGATGGCAAGTAGACAGCAACATGAAAGTTTACGACATGTGACGTGGCAAGATGTTTGCTTTCCAGAGTTTCCCTCATTTTTGGTTTTCTTTCACAATGTGGAAAATTTATTTCTGTGTCTAAAGGAAGAAAAACTGTAAATCTGACTATCTGTTGAAGCTTCAGGGCTTCCTTCACTCGTGTACCCTTAACAAGGACCCCTCCCCCCGCCTTCTCCAATAGGCCGTTTTATTTACTAAATGTCTAAATGTAGTAGGATATCAAGAACTTTTTGTGTGTGCAATAGCTGCTGAATGAGTCGAAGTAGTGTCTCACACTCCGTGGCCAGCACTGACTGGAAGGGCTTCACCAGAATCCCATTTCCAGTCAGTGATCTAATGCAAGACAGTCAAGGTTTGCTCCTGCAGGTGAAGTGATAACTAAATGAATATGCACAAACTGATGTAAACAATGCATAGCCTAGGTAAGTCAGAAGTTAGCTTGGTGAGGACTTGGCCTTGAAAACCTGTCTTTCTCCAATCATTTCATGCAGCCTTTATCGATATCTGTAGCTGTTTAATGACAAGACTTTTTACTGATCCCCGTCATTAGGGACCGGAGATGTTTTGGGGGAAGGGGGGGGG
>JAHWFP010012310.1:11180-27310 GCA_023313725.1 Lithobius niger | reverse complement strand
GGTAATTCTCTTCTGCCTGGCATTAAAATCAGTGTCTGGTCCGCTCAAGAAATCTACATTATGCGATGCCGTTTTGATCCGTTTTGCAGAGCTACCAAATTTATCGACGAAGCTCATATTTTTTCCTTCAAGTTATGGGTAATTTGAAAAAAGTTCTCACCCTGGAACAAACGTTGAATTACGTACAAGCAGTACTGGCCACACAGTACCTCTCTAGAATCTTGGATACGTCGGTGGTTGGATAGGAAGTTACCACCGAGATATCTTTTGATCTCTAGAGGAGCTTTTAAACCAAAAGAATCGAAATAAAAACAGCAGCTGGGCCCTCGACTGAAATAACCCACCCCGTGGCTTCCTGGAGCTGAGGAGGCTTGTAAATTGACTATGCCACTCTCTCCATTCCGCCGCAGACGTTGAGGAAGGAGGTCTTTGCTGAACGTTCCTCTGTAATTGGTAACGCCTAATTTTTCGGCATATCTGTTTAAATCTACGTTAGTCAGAGCCCTGTTTAATGGGACACGTGCTTCAGATAAAAACCTCGTCCAGGGTTTTGGTTTTTGGTAGTTTTTCTTTTTTGTGACGTCTTCTTTTTTTAAAGTTTTTTAAGTCCGGCTCCCTTCTTTCTATATATGGCGAGCGCCTCCATGGCGGCGTTATGCCGTTTCAATTCTTGCAGCTGCCTGGCGTTATTCCTGGCCGAGTTGACGGTTCTGGAGATTGCAGATGCTGCTCCAGCTAAACCACCGATGGCGCTCAACCCCGCCAGGCCGGGTAGGAGAGGAATTATGCCGCCAGTTTGATTACGAGAAAGTTTCAAGCTCAGTCCTCGACCTGCTTTGCGAGCCTTCAATACTTTACCGTGTTGCGTTTTAGTGAGTGGAAGCGTCACGTTCCCTCTCTTTAGCTGAGAATTGGAAAGGCGGAAAGAAGGAACTTTGCCAGCTTTGACGTGTTTTAACATTTTTTGCTTTTGCTGGGGAGTAAAGAGACTGCTACGTTTTTGTACATGATTTTTCCTCTTTATGAAAAAAAAATAATAAAATAAAATATCATACCAAAACCTCGACTTTACTCCTGTCCAATTTCAAATACATTATTCTGTCGCTAATAACCAAAGCTAAAGCTTTCGTATTTTGTAGGACGGCAGCCCCAAACCGCATTTTTACTTGCAGATCTATAACTGACGATGACAATCTTTCAGACTGCTTTGAAACGTCCAGTGCAACCAAAGGATAATTCTTCGAGAACATATTGACTTCATAAGCTGGTCCAGACGATCCTGACCCCAACCCGTAATACTGCTTCCTAAAATCTACGATCATTTGATACAAGTTAGAAATGTTACCTTGCGGAAAATTTAAATTTAAATCGAGAAAAGGGTAACGTTCGGAATTGAGCGTTACGTGGACGTCTGTAAAGTTACAGTGATCGAAGACTGCCGGATTTTTTTTTCGCATCGTTGTCTCTGGCCGTCTGAAAACCTATTACTATCCACCTCGGCCGTTCAACAGCCGAAGTGGTAATCAATCTCCAAGCGCAGCTTGCCGAGGTGGGAAGGTCTAACTGGTCAGCGTACCAGTGTCTGAATGCGAGGGGGATGCTGATGCCAGAATCCACCATGGCGTACAGTTTGTTTTTTTGACCATCGGAGGTAGTCACGTGCGGGAGGAACCAAGTTATTTGTTCTAAGACTATCTTGCCGGCATCAACCCCCGACGCTCTGAATATAACATTATCGTCCGACGATCGAATAAGCACCAGCGTTTGTTGACAAGCATATAAAATTTCGTATAGTCTTCGCAAAAGCCCAGTAAGTGGGACAATGGCACGGCGAAGGAAAAACTCCCTTTCGGGTTGCGGACAAAGAGCACGTCTCTTTTGTGTTTCAGAATCAAATTCGTAGTATCGTCTGTTAAAGATGCATTATGGGAGTCCAAAATCCATCCTCTATTGGTCAATTCCGCTTGCTGCTCCGGAGAGTAACTTACTAAGCCTTTAATGGTGCTTGCAAAACCGGGCATATTTAATTGGTCGACTGTCTTGTCGCCTATTTTATATTGTATCATGCTAAATAAATATGCGGCGGCGTTATTCACCAAAGCAATTTTATCTGTCACGGCGTATGCCGAACTGTCGGAACTCTTGACAAGAACACCTTTCACGTGAATGTAGCTTTTGTGCGGGTGGGTGAATAAATCTTGGTTCTGAACCGTAATTCTGATTTCGCTGTTGGGAGTATTCATGTTCGTACCCACTATTGGCCCGTACTCGTGATAATTGTAACTGACGACTGATTCGTCCAGTATGAATGGTTCTGTAAGGTTCAGATATTCCTCATTGCTCTCCATCTTTAGGCACTGATGAGACTGTCTATGAATTTGACGTTTTCAGGACTCAGAAATTGTCGCCTTCTAGCTCTGAAAGTCTCGTTATTACCCCCTTTCGCTCGTGGCAATGTTTCTCTCTTATAAGAGCCTCCCAATTGGTTGTGGACGATTGGTTCTTTAGCTAAAGGTAGACTGGGAACAGTCGGTTTAATAATATTCTTATTAAATTTCAACATATTAGGTTTTTTATTTTTTTCGTAAGTGTAGTCTCATCGTTAATGTCTCACCTCTCAAATTAACAGGCCTGTTGGCCTGGTCGGTCAACCAAATTCTGATAGAGTACACCACGTTTTTAGTAACGGGCAGATATATCAGATTGTGAGGCGAAGAAACCACTTTATATCCCGGGGAGACGTTGGGGAAAAACAAGTAGAGAGTCGGTTGCGATGATCCGTTCACGTAAGAACCCGAAACCAAGTCGCAATGTACCAGTATGCTATTTACATTTATTATGTTGACAGTGTTTGGTCCGATGTATTCCCCAAATTCGTAAGTCTTAGCTTCGAAACCAAAAATCTTTCCGATACTGGACGGTTCAGAAAAATCAACCTTATATCTCCTGTCAGTAATAGTTAGTTCGCACTTTAGAGTGTTTACGTTGCCATTTAATAGAACGTAGGAAACGTTATTAGTCTCGTCCCAATGTTTGCTCTTTTTGAATTTTCTGTAAATGATGTTTATAATTTCGTCTAATTCATAACAACCTTCTGAGACGACGATTTTAATCCAGGTGTTACCGCCGTCCGCGCTGTAAGTGAAAGAGTCGGTCACGTCCTCTATAACGTTAGGAATGGAGTTGTAAGTTTCCAGATTGACTAGAGCCAATTCATTAGCGCCTTCCAATATCAACGGGGAAGGAAAACTGGTCACAAAGTCAGTTTTTTCAGAGGAAAGTATGATCGACATATTCTCAGTTTAATACATTAGTTAACATCTACCGAATTCACCGATCAGTTTTCGGTACTCTCCATCGGACAGCAATGCTTTGCTCCGCATTTCTGTGAAAATGTGCACGAATTCTTCGTCCAGAGAATTATTGCCAGCCTCTGTAGAGGCTCTGAGGAGCTTCAGTCTTTCGCACAAGTCATTCGGATCTCTATAGAACCGGTATCCTTTCCCTACAACCTCGG
Organism: Lithobius niger; assembly: GCA_023313725.1. Lineage (NCBI taxonomy): Eukaryota > Metazoa > Arthropoda > Chilopoda > Lithobiomorpha > Lithobiidae > Lithobius > Lithobius niger. The sequence goes on along the minus strand of JAHWFP010012310.1, from coordinate 23,793 downwards.
CAGGTCTGCCCCAAACAGGTTTTATAAAAGTCGTGTACTTGAAACCGGCGCTGGACTTTAGTCTTCTCGTACTGTCGTCGTTGTTGTGATATATGACTTTACTCCTCTTCAGAATATCGTGGTAGTTCAAAAGGCTAGCATCTCCATCCGGTGGCTTCGAAGGGTTTTTTAACATAACCAACTGCCACAAATCGTCCGTCCCTTTGTACTTTTTTCCTCCCACGATCAAGTCGTCGTCTTGAAATTGTACCTTCATTGCACCAATCACGTAACGTTTAGTCTCCGGGTCGTATCGAATGCCAAAAGTGGGGTCGGTCAGAGTCTCTCGAGTGGCAAACATGCTTAGATACTTGGTAGCTAGCGGACCGAGTCTGACTGCGGAATCTCCGAGTAAAGAGGCCTCTCCATTTGTCTCCTACGAGCTCCCGGCGTGAGGGCAAGTGACATGTCGGAGGGCGGGTCAGGTAATGCACCCATGGAACTGGAGAGTCATCTCTTGGCACCCGCGCGAAACTGTGTCTCGCCATCGTCATTGTCTATATTCTCGTCTTCAGTATCGACGCGGCCCGTTGCCGCTTCCAAAGCTTTCTGAATATGCTCTAACCGTTTCCCGTGATATTTTTCTTGTTTCTTCTGTCCAGCCTCTAGAGCCAACAGTTCTTTGATTTGTCGTTGACGCTGAGCCGAAGCCTCGCTTCCCTGTAGCATCTGCATTTTAGTCTCGTCTATTATAGGATCAACTACTGGTTTGAATATCTTTTGCAAATGTTCAGATTCTGTCTGCTTTTCCAGTTTTATATTTTGAAATTTTTGTTTCAGACGCTTTTTTAGAGCCTCGTACTGATCGACCGCTTTCTGGGGTTTGCTTCTCTTATTTTTAGTTTTAGTAGACATGACAGTTTAGTACTTTATAAAATAATGTTTAAGTCAACAAACGTTAATGTCAACAAAAACCTAGACGTACGTTAATGTCAACAAAAACCTTCGGCAGACACGTCGTTGTTAGTCGAGCATTCTTCTATACCTTCGATCCAAGGGTTTAGTTTTATCGATGAGTAGGAATCCGTACGGAACAGAGTTCCAAACCTCACCACACATGCTACGAAACTCGTCGAAAATCATGTCACCACTAATGTGGTTATTGAAGACATGTTTGAGGTTTGCTTCGTCTTGCCTGAAGAGAATTATAATGTTGGAATTGTCTCGAATAACTCTCTTGGGTATCCTGCTGTAAGTCTGACATAAATAAAAGATTGAGGCGTCCGCGTGCCTGCCGTAGGCAAAACAGCGTTCGATTCTGTCTTGTTTCTCAATCATTAAATCGTCCAATAAAATTACCGTTTTGCCACATGGCAGTTCTTCTGGTGGTGGGATATCTTCGTTATTGGAACAAAAGGTAGCTACGCCCGGACATATTTCCTCGAAAGCTCTCCTGAGATGGAAATATTTGTTTTGAAATAAAGATTTGGAGTACACGCGCAGGCCGTCATAATTCAACCAACCTGGATTGCAAATGAAATTTATAACAAAATTGGTCTTTCCACAACCGGCAGGGCCGCAAATGATGCACCTTACGTCCTCTGGAAAATTCAGTAAATTACCAGTCGATGGTTGCCTATTGACATCGGCTATGTCATAATTTAACACTTTCATCTTTCAGCTGCTTTAAGAAAAACAATGGTATTTTGATAAATTCTCTGCAAAACTAGTATCTAAAATACCTTTTCATTCTCATTTTATAAATAAACAGACACGTACTGCCTCAAATGCAAAAGAGTTACAGCCAGTAAAAATGTCAATAAATAAACAGATATGTACTGCCTCAAATGCAGAAGAGTTACAGCCAATCTAAAATACCTTTTCATTCTCATTTTATAAATAAACGGAGATGTACTGCCTCAAATGCAAAAGAGTTACAGCCAGTAAAAATGTCAGGCACGTTGTGACTAAGAATTATCGACAACTGCTGAAGGGCGAGTGTAAAGTGTGCGGCACGAGGAAAGCACAGTTTCAGAAGAGCAGAGGCTCTGGATTGTTCAACAGTGCGATCGACAAGTTGCCGGTGGAACTTCACATTCCGGGATACAACTATTGCGGTCCGGGAACAAAACTGAACAAGAGACTGAACAGAGGCGATGCTGCCATCAATTCTCTGGATGAGGCCTGCAAACAGCACGACATCGAATACTCTGCCAAACCAGACTTGGAACGAAGGCACGAAGCTGATAGAAAGTTGGCCTCCGATGCAGTAAAAGTAGCAAAATCTACCAAAACTGGTCTAAAAGAGAAGTTGGCAGCAGTTGCCGTAGCCACAGCTATGAAAACCAAAGTAAAGTTGGGAATGGGAATGAAAAAAAAAAGATCAAATGGAAACTTTAGTGGAGGAGCTACACAAGCCAGCTAGGCGAAACTTTCCGAGAAGGCGCGTTATTAGCTACGGGATAGGTGATTTAGTTCAAGCGGACCTGCTGGAGATGATACCTTACGCGGAACAAAACGAAAATTACAAATACTTGCTGACTGCCATCGATGTATTCTCTAAATACGCTTGGGCCGTCCCTGTGAAATCGAAGAACGCCGCGGATGTCACTGGCGCTTTTAACGAGATATTAATCACGATGTCTAATCCACTTAAAAGCCTGCAAAGCGACGAAGGGAGTGAATACTATAATAAAGATTTCGCAGCACTAATGAAACGCCACAAAATAAACCACTATTCGACCAAGTCAGAACTCAAGGCGAGCGTAGTAGAACGCCTAAATCGCACATTGAAGTCGAACATGTGGAAACGGTTCACTCTGCGAGGTAACCACAAGTGGATAGACATTATAGATGAAATTGTCAAAGATTACAACGACTGAGTTCATTCTACCATTAAAATGAAACCATCCGAAGTAACTAAACGCGATGAACCGGAGATCAGAAACATATTGCTGAAAAAGAGCCCTTCCAAAAAGAAGAATAGTTTCAAAGTCGGGGATTTAGTAAGAGTGACAACGGCAAAATCTGTATTCGACAAGGGATATTTGCAAAACTTTACCAACGAACTGTTCGAGGTGAGTGAAGTCAGAAAAACTCGACCGACTTGCTACAGGTTGGTCGACCAACTGGGTAGTAAAATCGAAGGCACTTTTTACGAGCAAGAGTTGCAGAAAACTAAATGCCGGATCTGTTTTTGTCGAAGAGATTATGAAGACTAAAAAAGTGGGAGGGAAAACTCGTTACCTCGTCAGGTGGAAAGGCTACGACGAGCGCTTCAACAGTTGGCTCGACGAAAAGCCAGTTGTTCTAGGAAAATAACAACAAAAATACCAAATTTTTCCTCTTTTTATTTATATTATTAAACTGAGACCAGGACGTTGAAATTATTACTGTTCATGTTATTTATATTATTAAACAGAATCATTCAGTTGGAGCGATGGAAAAAACGAACTTTACCTGCGTTTCCTGCGCTCAAACGTATCCTACCCGAAAATGATTGATACGACACCTCGTAGAGACACACAGGAATAGTTACCCACCCGAGTGCGATTGCTTCGAGAGGGTGTTGGGCTGTACAGACGATCCCATCCTCTGTGAGCAAGGACTCGAACACAGAAAGTACACGAAAGCTGTGCAGGCTGTAGACCCGTTGTACCTTTTAATGTTGATGTGAAGAGGTATAGAAGCTCTACTGTACGAATGTCTCTGGCAACTGGTGACTTGCAGAGCTCAAATTGGATTAGGAGTGAGTTTCGTTCGAAATGGCCAAGAAATACCAACTGGATTTCAGTCCCGCTACTCCCCAATCTATAATCCATTAGATATTCCCAAGTTACTGGACGCAGCTTATGCTAAAATCCAACGTTCCATCGACGAATTCGCCGAAAGAGGGAGTGGTTGGGTGATAAATCGCTCCTACAAACTCACAATCCGAGTAGCAAAAATAGACCCGCTCAGACTGGGCTCTTACATTCCTCTGCCAGCAAAATTAAAAACATTTTGAAGTTTGAAGCTTTCAATAGAAGAAATATTCACCCCAAAATCATATACGCCGATTTCGAGTGCCTTCTAAAACCCGTTCCTTCCTCTAACAGCTCCGGGAAGAAAATCAACCACCACCAACCTTGCAGCTTCGGCTACGTCGTGGTAGGGTCTGGAAACTTTCAAAAAGCTGCTTATTACCTGGGAGAGGATGCCGTTGAAGAATTCCTCGATCAGTTGGTGATTGAAGCGCGCGAGTACGACGAAACATTAAAAAGAGTCCAACCACTATGCCTCACTCCGGTCCAAGCGGCTGATTTTAACCACGCTGTAGACTGCATCTACTGCAAAAAGCCATTCGGTTCAAAAGACGACAAAGTCCGGGATCACTACCACGTTACCGGCCAGTACAGAGGAGCTTCTCACTCGAGTTGTAATCTGAATGCCCGAGAGCGCACCACGATCCCCGTGGTATTTCACTGTCTCGAAGCTTACGATATGCATCTACTGGTAAGAGCGGTGTACAAGTTTCCGAAAAAAGAAGAAGTCCTCGCGAGAAATACGGAGAGGTTCATGAGCATGACCATTACCGTTGAAACGGGATGGGATGAAAAGAAAAAAAAGAAAAGGTACGTTCGGCTTAAGTTCGTAGACAGCTATAATTTTCTCTCCTCTTCGCTGAAAACTCTGGCGGAGAGACATAAATGAGATTACGAGTTTAGGACGGTGAAGCTGTTCTTGAAAGCTGGTGGGAAGGACAAATGGTTCCTTCCCGACGTCCAAGAAGATACTGCCGTGGATCTGTTAACCCGTACGAACACATTTCCAGCATGAGTGTGTTCGCAGTCTTTACCACCGAAAGAATACTTTTATTCCAAACTCAAAGAAGAAGGCCTAACTGACGAACAATACGATCACACCAAAAAGATTTGGAGTATGCTGAAAATCAAAAAGTTTTCCTCCTACCACGAAATGTATCAGCTAACCGACTGTCTGCTTTTGGCAGACATTTTCGAAGAATTCCGCAGGATCTGCTTGCGAGACCACGACATAGATCCGTGCTATTACGTCTCCACCCCAGGGTTTAGCTGGGCGGCAGCTGTAAAGATGACCAAGGCCGAACTGGAACTATTTACTCACGCTAGCAAACACAACTTCATCTTGTCGGGAATACGGGGTGGAGTTAGCTTCATTAGTCGAAGGTTCGCGAAGGCCAACAACCCGTACATTTCCGAAACGTACGATTCAACAAAACCTAACATCATCGATTGGGACCTCAATAGCGCTTATGGCTGGGCCATGAGCCAGCTGCTGCCTTACAACGGCTTTAGGTATTTGACTAAAGATGAGATTCGAGCTTTCGACGTGACTAAGATAGCAGACACGTCGTCGGTAGGATACATTCTGGAAGTAGAGATCTGTACTACCCGAACAAACTTCACGAGCTCCACAACGACTACCCGCTTGCTCCTGAAAAATTTGAAATAAGAGAAGAATTAGTTTCAGAGTATTCGAAATCTTTGTTGCGAGGAAAACCAGTGAAACCTGTCGTGAAGCTAGCGGCCAACCTACTGGGGAAGATGCGTTACGTAATTCACTGTCGTAACCTTAAATTCTACCTCGAACACGGCTTGGTCCTTCGTCAAATCAGGAGGGTGCTGATTTTCAATCAGAAGCCCTGGTTGAAACAATATATAGATTTTCATACGGCAAAACGAAAGGAATCGAAGACGATGTCTGAAGGGGAATTTCACAAGTTGTGTCCTAATTCGGTGTTTGGGAAGACAATTGAACAGAAACAGAAAAGACTCAAAGTCAAGCTATGCACCGACAGCAAGCGAGCCATCAAATATTCCACCCAACCCAACGCCGATTCGTTTCGGATATTGCACGAAAACCTGGTTCAGATCAACTCGAAAGTACGCAAGGTGACGTGCGATCTTCCCACCTACTCGAGATTCGCCATACTAGAGTTGTCCAAACTCCTTCTCTACGAATTTCACTACCGATACATACGTCCCCAATATGGAGATCGAGCAAGACTGCTGTTCACTGACACGGACTCGCTGTGCTATTGCATCGAAACCGTGGACGTGTACGCGGACATGGCTAAAAACATGAGTAGATTCGACACTAGCAACTACGATCCTCAACACTCACTGTTCTGCAACGTCAACAAGCAAGTGTTGGGAAAGATGAAAGATGCCACGAAGGGAGTACCGATAAAAGAGTTTGTGGGGTTGAGTAGCAAGATGTATTCGCTCGTGACGTCCCAAAGCGAAACGAAAAAAGCGAAGGGAATTTCCAAGAGATTCGTGGAGAAACACTTAAGCCACGAAGATTACATGGCGACTCTCCATTCGAATCAGGAACAAAGAGGGAGTTTGTACAAGATCGCCAGTGACAGCCATCACCAGCTGGCCACGACCGTGGTGAATAAATCCCTACTGTCGGCCTACGATGACAAGAGATTGCTCGTAAACGAAGTAGAAACTTTTGCAATCGGACATCGTGGCATCAATTATATACAATACCATGAGGATGAAGACTACGATGTGGATGACTATCTTAATAAATTGATCATGGAGTCTTTAGACGATGACGATGACGGAGTATGGACAGGTATGTCCGACGGTATAATCAGCGATGAAGAGGCGGAAACTCGGTGAAACGGGAATGAAGTGGAACAGAGGCTGAAAGAAGTTGATAATGTCGAGGTTCGAGAAGCCGAGATGAGGAAATTGCGGCTGAGGGAGAGTAGGCAGTTGAAAGTGCAAAATCCAGAAGAGTGGAAGAAGAGAGCCAGGGATAAACGAAGACGGTTAGATAGGGATAGGCACGCCACACTAACTCCTATCCAGAAAAAGAAAAAGCAAGCTGCGGAAAAAGACCGACGTGCGAGAATGACTAAAGAAGAGAAAATAGTGTTCAGGGAAAAAAGAAGGTTGGCTCAAAGAGAGCGAAGAGAGAAAAAGAAACGAATGGCTCGGTGATTTGTTGCTTGTAATAATGTTTGTTGAATAAAATATAAATAAAATATTTTTTTTTATTAAAAAACAAACTCTAAGATACATTCTCATCATGGGCGCCACTAGCGGTTATTTTATGCTGAGTAAATACCTCAATGTCACGATTGAAAGCGGACCGACTCTCGTTTTTAACAAACAGGCAGGGCTTACCACAGAGTTGAGACTCAACTCGTTGGAATGGACCTACCTATATCGACTGGGTGAAAAGATCAACAGATCTGTACTCAATCAGTGGAGGGAGAAATTGCAGTCCAAGGACGAAGAAGAAAATAGATTCGCCTGGAAAGGTTGGGAAAGCACGGACGAGGGTCTATGGAAAAGCGTTACGGCTCCCACTTCAAAACAGGTCTTCGAGCCGTTCATCGAAATAGCCGGAGAAGTGTTAATCGAGCAATTGGAGCTAACTGTACACGAAAAACATATGTTGGCAATAATGTTGGAACTGTCCAAACTCGACGGCAGAAACAAAATGAAATTCTTGTTGGATTTTAAAATGAAAGCGCTTCGTGTCGGAGAGGAGAAAAGAATCAGAGTACGATTTACGAATGACGACACGCAAGTGCACTTTGTGGAATACGACCCTAAAACAACGGCGGTGGTTACTTTGTTACAACTTTCGTTTATGGAATGGTCCGAGCTCTACAAACACTTTGCGAGCATAGATAAACTCATGGGGAAAGTTTCCGGAGACGAATAAACGCTTCAGACGGCCTCTGTGTGGATCATACTGACAGCAGTACAACTGATCAGTAAAAAAAAAATAAAATTTTTCATTCACGAGCAGCATAGCCCCTTGTAGGTAGGTATCGTCTACTTCGAAAAGGTTTTCGAAAAGGTTTTTGTATGTTAAGTTGAAGGCAGGCCCGGTATTGTAGTAGGTCTGTTTGAGTCAGTCCGTATTGTAGTAGGTCTGTTTGGGTATGGATAACAATGTAATCCAATGGGTTTTTTGTCGCCAGGCCGTCGTAGTACTAATTTACATCTACTGTCACATAATTATTAAAGTAAAACATGTTCAAATAGTAAACAACAGTTAAACGTTAGATAGGAAAATACTCGGTGATTTCCTGAACAAAACGATCATTATCTCGAATGGTTCCAGAGTTATTGATATTTCAGCGAGTTGCCGATACTGATATCACAAATATCAGTAACTGATCCAATCCAGTACCCATATCAGAGCAGCCTTAGAGACAAGTGTATCATGAATACTTGTGTTTCTTAAATCTTGTCCATACTTGACAATCCTTAACAATGGTGCACCAAGGGGCAGGGATAGGCAAAGTGGAGCAAGTTAATAAAATTTGACAAACTAGACAAATAAAGTATTAATTAACAATAAAAAAAATTTGAGAATTGGTCTTTTAAACGTTTCAAAGCCACAAAACTGTTGAAAACAGAGTTGTTTTACAGAGAGGGCTCCAAAGAACTTAAAGCAGCCCCTTCCACCACTTTAGAGCCCGTAGCAGAATTCTCAGACCCCATTCTGAATTTTCAATTTTGTTTGCCTTTTCCCCCTTCCCGCTCTCCAACAAAATTCCTGGGTGCATCACAGAGATAAGGTCAAGGACAACAGGATTGCCCAGGGGCAAGCAGGGATAAGGCCAACTGGGAGTGAGGGAAGCCCAATTTTGGCCATTTCGAGCTGCTTAAAAGCAAGTTATTTAAAATTTTTCCTGACTTTTCTTTCTATGCCCTGCCCCTGCCCTTGAATAAAACGTACAAACCCTGCAAACCTAATAGTGCCTTTGATCCGCTGTCAGTTATGGGTAGCCAAAAATAAGCAATACACTTCTGAATGCCGACAGGCTCATTTTACTTGGCTTGACTTACGAATTTTGAATGCGGAAGACTTAGTTGAAAAACTATAGTAAATCCTGCCGAAAATTCGCAGTACAGAAGCAATCTGAAACTTCAAGCTGGCGTAAGCATTATTGTCTCTTCAAAAAATAAGCAATACACGGGTAAAATAGCTGCAACCTTAAATTTAATTTACTTCTTGCTTATAAACTGAAAACTTGCACAGCAGTTTCCTTCCCCCTACCCCTTCCTTGATTTTATTTACAGAAAGAACGCTCAAGATTTGATTGAGCACTTTGTTTGAATTGTGGTTCTCGGTTTTGGAAATATAAATAAATACCACGTACAAAAAGGAGAAGTAAAGGATAGAAGTAGATTGGGAGGCTTGAGGGCCTTCCCCCTCAAAAAACTGAAATTTGTCAGAATGCCATTGGACGAACAATCTACAAACTTCAGTCGCCTCATTACATACTTAAAATGCATACACGCCAACATAGAAATATTTTAGATTCAACACTTACTTGATTGGAAAGTCACTTTCGCTGAGGTTGATAAAGAAATCCCACCTCCAGTGGGCCATCTGTAGAGCATCGTCCATGCACTGCAGAAGCATCTTCAGCAGACTCGCACCGCCCCAGATGGTCGACAGGCGGTGGCGCGACAAACGTATGTTGCCAAACTTCTGCTCGAGGGGGAGTAATTCTCGAAACAGGTAATCCTGCCTCTGCAAACCAAGATAGCAAACAGTACTATAAAAACACTGCAGAGTGAGCAAGCTAAGTGAAGAGGAGTTGTATATATCTCTAAAGTACTAAACTCAATAAAAAATTGAGAACTGGCCTATCCATGGGTTTGTTGCTCCATTACAGGTGTGATCCAGCTGCGCTTCATGCAGTAAAAGCTTTTATGATTTGCATCTCACTGAGCGCTTTAAAGTTTAGTCAATCATTGCAGTTACGACCCAATGTCTTAGCCTCTTTGTAGCAAAAACAGTATAAAGATGGAAATCAATTTTATGTTAACTTCTGCAGTACTTGCTCCCAAAATAAAGTCCCGAAAAGAAAACTTAAGAGCAAGAAATAACTACCGACGTCACACTTAAAATTTTTCATAAATGTTGTTCTTTCAATCCTAAATACAGCTCACAAAGCTAAAGTATTATTTGATCTCATTTTTTACAAGGTAAAAAAATATCCAGTATCACTATCAGATTATGAGTACTCGACCCGCATCTGTATTGCGTCAGCAAAAAGTGATATCGGTACAGCCGTGCCGAGCACAGAGAGCAGAGCAATGCCGAGTATTTAGCATCCGGGCTTGCAAGCTAAGGGGACACAAGATCAACTCATGTCTCTGACATACGTACATATGGGACTAAACATTGACCCGAGCTAGTAGTGGTTCTCAAAAGGTTAAACATATGATCCCGTATAACAATACAAAATGGCACAATATCACATACTTATTTACAAGGGATAAGACTCGTACACTGTTCAGAGTCATTTTCGTACACTTTCAAACCGAAGATATCACTAATACCTTGCACATCTTCAACAGAAGTACTTCTGGCTTCATCAGGCACACCTACGATTTTGGCTTTTCTTCTACGACATTACTAGTTTTTTTAACTTGGCAAAGGTCGAACTTGGCTAATGTCGTAAAAGAGCAAAAAACTTAGGTTTCCCTGATGAAACCAGAAGTAGTTATGTCAAAAATTTGCAAGGTATTAGGGATATCTTCATTTTGAAAGTGTGTGAAAATTAGTTTTGAACAGTGTACGAACGTTAATGAAGAGTTTCAAAGCAGTTCCAATAACGGTTTTTTCAAGGGATAAGGCCTGTAACATGGTTGTGGATTCAAGTAACTGAGACGCATACAGAATTGTAGGTTAGGCCGCAGTTTACTCTATTCCACACTCTTTCTTTTAAACAAGGTATTGGTCGACTTGGTCGATTCTTCGATGATGCTCTGGGTTCATTTCCTACGGCATCTTTGAGTTATTGAATTTACGTCGTTTGTATGATTCTCATTTTGGGCTCCTAGCTAAGGTCCTGCCGTGCACCTCATGCGTGCGGGGCTTTTGATACAGGGTGGCACTTCTATTTGCCTTTTATAGGGGAGCGGATTAAAGTATCGCTATGGTCAGACGCGGAACGTGTGCAGACGCCACATTTGGCAACGAATGCTACCTATCTCACAAGGAAGCCACCTTACAGGTTGCTTCTTAGTGACTGCCTGTCTCCTGTTTATCTCGTAGAGCCAGGCTGTAGTAACGGCGGACGCGACGACGGCTTAGGTGCTTGTAATGCCCCCGGTTTCCTTGGTTGACATGGAATTTCAGTTTAAGGTTTAGCGGTGATTATATCGACTTTTACGGCATAAGCACAGCATGGGCTACTGTCCCAGCATGGGGGATGGAGCGTCGGGTCCTAATTAAAGGGGCCTAACCTTAACACTAATGGTATTCACTGCCACCAACGGTGGAATTTAACTGTTTATCAAAAGCTAAAATTAAAGATGGGCTACATATTCATTTTACACTTAAACAATTAATCGGCTAGCAAACGAACTAAAGTTTAAAACTCCTGGTTTTATTTTAACAACAGAGAATGAAAAGAACACTTTACATTAGTTTGCAAGAAAAGCTTTTGAATAAGTGATTAAAAAGCAACAACGCTTGAATTTACAGCATGTAATTCAGTTTACAAGTTCAGACTAAAACGACGTGTTGTGTTTCAGAATACAATCAAATTTTCGAATAGAAAAAGTAAAATACTGAGTGCTCTCTCGAGTCACCCGCAAGACTGAACAGCCTCTGCTGGTTGCAATCTATCAAACAGTATGTTTCAATCACGCATGAAGATCAACCGTTTCACAGTTACGTTTCTAAGTGATTAAACAAAGGATCAAACCTCTCAGAGTTGCTGTTGATAAGCCAACTCCTCAAATTATAAAAGCCTCGGCTTGATTATAAAGTCCGTCTGGAGAGAAAGTTCCAGTGAATCTCACACAAAGATCAAACCGTCCAGTGTTTAGATTTAAAATAAACAAGAAAGAGTTTTGGTTTTTAGTAAGAGAACCACTCTGACGTTATGGGAGTGGGGGACCAAAAATGCCGATAATGGCGTCACCACCCATAATTTCTCTAAGCTAGAAGTTATGTTTACACTTTTGAACTATGAATTTAGACTTGGGGGGTCCTAAATTAAACTTTCAAAAGCTACTATAAACATACGAACCACTACCATTTTGCCCGGCATGGCATCCAACGGACGTGACGTCTCCACTCCCGACTGGCGTTACCCTTCTAGCTTGAGAGACCTCTGAGCTGCGCTGAGGAGGGAGGGGTATGGGGGCTTTTTATGCTGGAGCAGCGGATTTTCTCGACCAAAGCGCGGATGCCGAGGAGAGCTGCGGGGGTCTGATTGGCTGAGGGCCAGGAGAACAATGGAAAGTGGGAGGAGAAGTCGGTTTGGCAAAGGGTTTTGGTGCAGAGCCGTTTGAAGGAGTAGAGACATGTAAAGATAGGCCAAATTGAGTTTTACTCAAGTGAACTTTGGGAAAAGGTGTAACACCCTATTTTTACTCTGCCAAGCTTGAATATGATGTTATCACAAAGAAAAATATTTTCTTCCCCCGGATTCAATCTTATTTGTGCGAGACCAAGAATTCAAAACAAACCAAGTACAAAAATAATCAATACACATTTATTTAAACAAATCCTAGCAAGTTAGTAATACAAATTATCCCTAGTGGGCACTCCAAGAGTTAGGCTATTCTGCGTTCGTTCGAAACCAATATTGATATTGGTATATAGCATT
>JAHWFP010012309.1:26270-42947 GCA_023313725.1 Lithobius niger | reverse complement strand
AACTCATCTATTCCCTGTTGTTCTGCTTGCTCCAGTAACTCTGCATACACCTGGTCCGTGACAAGTCCCATGTCAATGTCATGCTGCTTCAGGAGACCCTTTTGCTTTAGTTCAAGTAGGAACTTCTTCACCTGACGCGCCATCTTGTCTTTTTATCCTTGGTAACTTTTAATGCACTCGAACAAGATGCAACAATGGTTGGGCACAGGGAAAGTAACATTGTCGTTGAACTTTGTCTGAGTTAACATTGTCGGTCACAGAGGCCTTTTGCCAGGCGTCGACGAAGTTAGTTTAGTTTGGTTTAACTTGGTTCGATTTGGTGGACTGGATCGGTTTATGAATGGGATTGCTGGGTCAAGCAGTTGGGCTGTGGGTCAAGGTTCTTGCAAGTTCTTTACTGTGTTCTGTTTTGACGATAAACAAGGATTACTGATAGTGTGTTGATATGTTCTCTTGGGCTTAGTTTTAGCTTAATTTGAACGCATGGCCGTGTGGTTCTGTAATAATAAACAGTTAATTCGTTGTTGAGAACATTAAGTGAAACGATCGGATTTTGAATTTCCATAAAGACGTTAATGAATTACTGTTACAAATAGGAAGTAAAAATCGCAAATATGTGGTTATTGTCATACTTGAGCAAAAATGGTCTCTCTATACGTGATTTATTGTGATAGTTTTGTTCTTCCAAGGCTTGTATAACCCTTTCATTGTTGGATCATTGTTGCAGCAATGGATTTATAGCATGAAGACACACTGTCGCAACAATGAAACCGTTGTCTTACCACTAGTAAGAACCATTGCTAGGCGTGGAATTCTTATTTACGTAAGTAAGAAAACGAAGGCCTGTGGTTCATACTCAAGTAGTAATGCCATCACTGTCCATGTATCCAAAATTGTTTCTAAAGTATTATTAAACTATTTTACCCTTTAAATTAAAAACTATTAATTTTTTTAAAAATAAGAAATCAGAATTCCAGGCGTAGAATTCTTACTCATGTAAGTAAGAAAACGAAGTAAATTTACTACCTTTATCAATGTTTACGTACCAATGTTTACATATCAATGTTTCCAAAATGAAACATTCATTGCATCTGAAGAAAGACCAGAATGAAAGAGTTAAGTTTGATTAAAACATTCGCCAACTTAATCGCACCGAATAATACTTTGGACGTTAAATGAAAACTTGAACGTTGCTACCCAAAGCAATGTTCTAGTTTTCATTTAACTTCGAACTATTAAGCGGTGCCATTAAGTTGGCGAATGTTTTGGTGTGTTGATATCACTCCTTTGAAGGGCCGAACCATTCGGAACTTGGCGGCCCCTTTTACCAGTTTTGGTTTTTGATATGATTAAAACAAACAAATAAGGCATTTATTGCAGTTATTGAGTTTTAAGAACGAAGTTAAAACAAGGAACAGTCTCGAAAACAATATCTCGTTACTGTCACAACAATGGCTTAGTTACTAACAATGCAAATCGTTGTTGTACAAATGTTTGAGGATGGTTCGGCAACAATGCGGTAAGACTGTCGCTTTATTGCAACAATGGCTCGTTTGCTAAAAATTCAATTCGTCGTTGTACAAATGTAATAGTTTAACGGTAATGCAACGCAAAATGCTTTTATGCTTCTGTCTCGTACAAATTCGAGCCAACAGAAAGGTACATTTTTTTATTTGTAGTTTTGTGCAATAAATTATTCTAACCTATCGTTTTTATTATTACTTTTGCAAGTATAATTTTACTGTTTTAAATTTTAGTGATATAACTCATGAATTTTTTGTGAATATAAAAACAGTGGCGTACACTTCTTTCGAACTTTAAGCCACTTTGTTTCGTTGACGTATGATGAAGCCTGAATAAAAATTTAATTATTATTAATAAATATGTTAATCACCCCTAACAATGCACTGAATTGGTGAGGCAACTTGCAGTGACGTGGCTCCTGCAGCCCCCCAGCGGTGAAAGAAGAGGGGAGGGGGTCGGGAGCAGAGATTGCTGGCTGCCATGATGAAATTTTTTTTTAATTTTCTTTTTAAGTCGATTAAAACAGAACGTTAACTCTGTGTAGCAAAATCATCAGTCTCTCCTAAGCAGACAGATATGCCAACAAAAACCGGATGATGAGGGTATAATCGAGACAAAAGGAAGAAAAAAGTTTCACGCAAAGAATTTGGAAGCTTCAAAAGCTATCTGAGTGTAGGTACTAGGTTTGTTTCACAATTGGTCAAACATTCTGTACTGTATTAGTTTAGTAATTTTTTTTCTTAAGTTTTCTTTTAAACTTTCGCGGGTGGGTGCACACCAAGCTAGCTACACCGCTGGTAACTTGGTCATTATGGCTAAGTGAATGAAGTAAATAGAAAGGGAGTCTTTACAGACCGACCTACGACATGGTAGCATGAGTAATTATCCTTAAGAAATCAACAGTACTATGGAACCTAATTGGGGATGTTTAGGGCTATATGGGTCGTGCGTGGATGCAGGTTTCCTGTTCGATTCCACGAGCTTACCCCTTTTTTTTTACTTAATTTTCTTTTGCTTTCATAAGGGACTGATAAGAATTAAACTGAGTTCGCTAGAAATACTAAGAAACACGCTTACGTAACTTTGTATTTCAAGCGGAGAGGATTGACATTTATATTTATAATTGTTATTATGCCACTACCGTATTTGTTATTGTCACTTAGAAAAGGTGTGTGGCATTAACTCGACTCACACTAAGATTTTCAGGTCAGGTTTTCCAGTTTTAAAAGTATACCTAATGTTTAGTCCATACCAATGGAAAGCTCTCATTGAGGCAATCAGTTTAGTATATTTGAATGTTAAAATCTGTCTGAACTTGCTGTAGATACCACATTTTGACCCAAATCGATTTTTCAAGCCGAGCCCACGAACCAAGTTCGAGTCCAAATTGCGCACTCGGGTCAGATATTGTTTGAAAAGTTGTTGCTCTAAATTTAGAACCTATAAAAGCTTTGTTTTATGACACTTTTTTTTATGACGTCATCATGGTTAGTTTACACATTCTCATGAATTAAGTTTTATCTCCGTAAGCGTCATGGTTCTAGTATATTGTAGGAATCCTTAGCCTTTTCGTTTGGGGCCCACAAATCGGCGTAGCATATTGAACTTACGTAGCAGAACTGTGTTTGAGATGGTTTTTATCACGTACTATGCGAGTTAGTGTTGCTATAGTAACGGGGAGTTTTGGGACTGTTACACCATAGGAGTTGATTGTGTTTTGGTGGATAAGCAACTTGACTAAACCGGAAGTTTAAGAGCGCGGCGTCAAAGGACGTACCGCCACGCCAATCGGCACTCGCGGCCACGCGATCGGAAATTTACACCCAACGCACTAGGTTTAATCCATCTAAACCATCTTTCAACATGGCGGAGAAAGCAGACGACGCCTAGTATAACGCTGTACTAAATTAGATTTAGTAATTTATTCAATTTTTCTGCTGCTACGACATTTTAACTTGGTTAAACTTACTGTTGTCACAAGAAGATGACTCATTCTACACCGGTTTTCTTGAAAATATCATGCATTCATAAGCACCCCGTCTCGTGTTACAAAAATACGATATTTACTTCCCCAACAATCGGCGTTAAGGTTTCGTTCAACTGTCAAACTTTGTTACAAAACACAATGGCACGTAACGCCTGGCAATATAACAATCTCTTATCTTACCTACGTTTATTTATTTATTTATTTATTTACCCTACAGGAGTTTACACGGCCTGGAAGCCACTCACTCCATCTAAAGTGCTAAAAACTAATTTAAAAACTGACTTAAAAACTACACAAAGAAAGTAACAAGCCAGCCAACAACACCCCCAAAATTAACCCAGTTGAACTCCGTTAACCATCAAAACGACCGGTCACTGCGCAGAACCTCAGAACTGCCCAGAAATTGTCCCTAGCATTCCCGATCCCTGTAGGGACACCTAACATCACTGGCAGAGTAGCACCACTACCTACGTTTGATACATCATAAACAATCAAGTACAGGGCGTATTTCACAGAAAATTCCAGAGCGGATCAACCGCGAATACCTCATGGCGGCTTGGTCAGGCGGAAGTAGCAGACGCGCTTTGTATTCTGGGTAAATTCGTGAGTCACGCTTGCCATCGAAGACTACGCACTTCGGCTATGCATTTGAGCTGGGAGTTGCTTATCCATTCAAACACAATCAACTCCTATGGTTACACGAAGACGTTTCAATAATTTGTATTGTGGTATAAACATACTGTCGGGTGCGTAGTTTCATTTCGTGTATACGGCTTCGTCACCCTAAGAGCGTCGGTGTAAATGGGAAATTCCCTTAGCCAGTCGAAACAACAATTTTGGACGCCATATTGAAGGGAGTTCTGGGAGCATTCTTTTGAAATGAAGCGATTATGTGTTATTAACTGATTTTTTTTTGTTTTTTTTGTTGTTGCCTATCTTTCTGTTGTGGTTAAAATGCGATGATCAAATGTTATTATTTCGTTGAACAACGAGGGAAACGATTGTCAGTTATAACGAAGCAGCAATAACGTCTTAGTTTTCCGTGTTTTCAATAGTCCACTTTGTTGCCAGCAGCACGGTGTAAACTTCGTTGGAATTTCTTAACTATTCAGGATTCAAAATTTACAATTGTAACTGTAAGCTAGATAAATTCGAAAAAAATTAATTTATTCCATAATAATTGGTCGATTTATGGCAAGTTCAAGCTTAACAATACTTTTAGGGCTTTCAAACGTTGTATAGCAAATTTCATTCAAATTCTACCTTTTGTTTGGGCTCCACCCGGAGTACAAAAGTCCAACAAACCAACTGATGTTCATTTTGCAATTTGGTGTTCGTTACTAGGAAACAGTGTGGAATGGTTGCGGTTAGAATAAAATGAGCCAGAGACGTATTTGTAGTTTATGTCCAAGATTGCTCCCTCCACGCTGGCCTTGGGTCAAATGGCTCCAGCTTTGGGCCTATTACAGGCGGAGCGGATTGAAATATCAAGCCTCTAGGTTACATGGTTGGTTCGATTTGTACTGCTAAAATTGACTTGTATACCAAATTTCATGTATCTACCTCTATCTGCAAGAATTTGTTGGTCAGTCTCAAGGAATGGAAACAGGGCGTAGAGGGGGGGGGGGAACTGTGAGCCCAAGGGGAATATTTCACGAGGGTTCCATGGCTGGTTTAATTTGTACTGCTAACAATGACTTGTTTACGAAATTTCATGTTTGCAGCCTGATTTGCGAGAATTTGCGAGCTTCAGGGTGGGGGAACAGGAGGAATGCATTGGGGCCCACTGGGGGTATTTTATGGGGTTTCATGACTGGTTCCATTTGTACTATCAACAATGACTTCTGTACGAAATTTCATGTTTTTAGCTCGATCTGCAAGAATTTTTTGATCAAGCTTCTGGGAGGGGGTACATGGAGGAGGCACAGGGAGGGCTGCTGGGGGCCCCTGGGGGGGGGGGGGATTTCATGAGTAGCGTGTAAATGACTTTGAAGCGAGGATAGAGTTGTGTTTCTGAAGCCAAGGCCGACTGGAGTAGAAACTGCGTATCCTACCTCACAGCACCACGACAGCTCTCACGCAAACCCGGGAATTTATTGCCTCATACCGCCATCTCTGGCCGTGGCTGGGAATTGTTTCCGTGGGGCGGGGGTGTAAACTGTGGGCCATAATTTTATGCCCCACTACAATTTTACGCCCCTACGCAACTTTACCCCTATCCACGGCAATTTACCCTCCACAACACTACGAAATAATACAGTCAAATTCTTGAACTAAACGACAAAAAACAAACAAAAGATGGACTTGGGTAAGCTTTTTTAGGCGCCCCCGCCCTTCTTCAGTCTATTTTTTCTTTGGGGGAGGGAAAACTTGCTTCCTAGCCCCCCGCCTCCACCTGGTAGCTACGGCCCTGTAAATTAACTGGCCTGGAGCCAGGGAGCTGAATTTGCAGCTTCTTTTCCAAACGACATTGTCACGAGCAGTGGAATGGGTAGGGAGAGTTACAACACGGACACTCCCACGTCCTCTCAACGTGTATGCATTTATAACATCCTGGTTTTATGCATTGCCCATCCGAATTTTATCTGCTTTAAATGCTAGTTTAACTGTAACCTAATTGATAATCACCTAAACCTTTATTAAATATTCCAAGTTGTTTTAACTAACTTGTGTTCTCAACTAAGAGCCCTTTTCCTGACCTGGCGAATGCGAACTTCCCGGCTGTCAGAAACGCAATGCAGGGAAGTCGCTCTCGGGCTCTTTCTTGGTTGTTGTTGTGCCGAGCTTTTAGGGGGCGTCTTTTGGATCAGGGATCCGTTGCAAGCGGATTAAGTTTGCGCTCGGGGTTACAATCCCCGCGATTATAGTCTGTCTCCTTTCGAAAACAAAGACCCATTAGATGTGAAGAGCAGGTTGTAGACCCAGCATAGAACATAAAATTGGGCAAAATACGAACGGACGGATTATTAGATTGAAGAAACTTATGGCGACCTTCTGAAGTGATTAGTTTGGCATCCATTTAGTTTTGAAAACAACCGCGTGTCTTTTTGAGAGAATGCATCATCGAGAGCGGATGTGAAGTCCTAGGTTTTGTACGCGTAAACAAAAAATCAAAAACAAAGCAATGCCTCATAAATTTTAGATTTTGTTTCGTTTCTTTTTTTTAGATTAAAGCCGTCTTCAAAGAAAATACTCGTGCTGAAAAAATAAAATAAAATCCATCGTCAAAATATTTCGTTATAAATACCTTGTATACAAAAAAACCTGCTGTCGTCCAATCATGAACTGTTTGGTCGACATGGTAAGGAAACCTTGACCACTTAGGTGGGGTGGGAATAAAGGTGGTCAAAGAGGAAACAAATTAAATACTACCTTGAGTGTATAGATTGGGGTGAGTTTGGTCTGTAAAACCCTTTTATACGGAAACGTTAGGGGCCAAAATTTTAGTTCACAAATGGTGTCTGGAGGGCACCACCAGTCAACACGCGACGTTTTGCGCTCAAGGTGCTATGACGTCACACAAGTGGATGGATTCACGGAGTAACAATTTCGGACAAGGGGGTAGGCGGGGGTCTGTAAATTATGGAAGTCGCGTATAATGGATCAAAACGACGGGATAGAGAGGAAAAAATGTCATCAGATATCAGGATAAGTACGGGCTAATTTCATGAATTAAAAGAAAAAAAACCGCGCGAATTTTCCAAAGTGTCACCCTATGCAGCAGTAACAAAGGTGGACGGGTTCATCTTTTGTGACATCATTTTTGTTTTTTGGGGAGAGATGTGGTCACAAAAGGTTGTGACAAAATGTGACGCAGAAGTGAGACAAAACATGATAAAATTTGCGTAAATTCATTTGTGTATTACTTTGCATTAAAAAATGACGGTGGCGCCATCCAGTCGGATGTAAATACACTACTTATTGGCCTCTAACAAAAACAGCAAACAACGAGACATCACAAAGCATATCAACCTATACAATCATGACAGTACTAAATAATAATTTTGATAGAACAAGTTTCCAATCGTTGAAACGACGAAAATTTTGTTTACAACAGAAGAAAGAATGCCACTTGTAAAAGCATATCGCTCTCATTTTATAAAGAAACACTATCACTGTTGGGAACTATGGTGTTCATCCGGGTTGTAGTGGATTACAAAAAGCCTTAAAGGTAATGACATTGGCAAGAGATTGAAAAACATGTTTGGTTTCATTTGTCAGCTAGAAGTGCCAGCCCAACTGTTTAAAGTATGATGACTGTTCATAAAACACCAATATGATCTTGAGTGCTCAAGCATCGTTTAAACAATTATACAAACGCTCATTATACTGGCTAACAATCGCTGATTTTCGTTCGCTTCGCTCACTCAATCAGCGCCCCCAGCATCGTTAAACAATTATTTTTTACAGGTTTATAATATTACTTGTTTGCAGAAGTCCGTTCTACGCACGCTTGGCGTTGGACGCACCGTTTTCAAAATTGGTTTGGTCAGGTCTTTTTTAAAATGGTGTGGTCAGGTCAGCGTTTGTGTGACAAGGCGGCGTCAAATTAGGTTTTATTATTGTCTTGTTGTTGCTGACTACTGTGCATCGTAGCAATAACAAGCTTCATGCAGTGAAGTTTAAATGGATTGTTAAAGCAATGAAAGTGATTCTACTTGTTGTTGGTTGCACGGCCGGTTGCCAGTTTTCGGGATCAGGGCTTACAAGGTGTAGATCGCGTTTAAGTTTCTGCGTAGGAGTCGAGTTGTGTTTGGGTCAAACACAACACCCAACACAACTCAAACACAACTCAACTCCTAAAAAAAAACAAAAAAAAACTCAACTCCTATGGTATCTGTTAGACAATGGTGTTGGCAACAATGCGGTAAGCCATGAGGGCATTACTGCGAAAGTCTTACCGCATTCTTGCTGAACGCTATCGTCTAACATATTTGTACAACGACGAGTTGAATGTTTAGTGAACGAGTCATTGTTGCAAAAGAGACAGTGTTAGCGCATTGTTGCCGAACGATGGTCGAACATATTTGT
Source organism: Lithobius niger (assembly GCA_023313725.1). Lineage (NCBI taxonomy): Eukaryota > Metazoa > Arthropoda > Chilopoda > Lithobiomorpha > Lithobiidae > Lithobius > Lithobius niger. The sequence continues at coordinate 34,405 of JAHWFP010012309.1, read as the reverse complement.
ACAACAACGATTTGCATTGTTCTTAACCGAGCCATTGTTGCGATAGCATAACGAGCCATTGTTGGCTGGAATGTTCTTTGCTCCAACAACGTTTTTAAAGCTCAATAACTGCAATAAATGCCTAATTTGTTTATTTTAATCAATTTTAACTCTTTCCTTCCAAAAAAACAAAAACCTTCGTTTTGTTACTTACGTAAGTAAGAAACCCACGCCTAGTCATGTTTCTTACTATAGTCTGTTCCACATTATGTTTGCAGGTACGTGATTGTATGATTCCACGTTTCCTTGCACTACCAGTACAAAAACATGTGAATATCACACTTGCAGACTCGGCACAGTTACTGTTAGAGCCTTCGAGTGGGATATTTACACGTTTTGCACTCGTTAGTGGAAGGAAACGTTGCGTCGTACAGCCACTTTCCTGCAAACATAATGTGGAACAGATTATAGTGGTAAGACAACGGTTTCATTGTTGCAGCAGTGTGTCTTCACGATTTAAATCCATTGCGGCAACAATGGTCCAACATTGAAAGAGTTGTACAAGTAATGGTCATAGCATGGATTTTGCAACAATGGGCCGATATAAGCGATTTAATGCACACTTTTGGTAGAACGACGTCCGAGGAGGTGTGGAATCGTTCTTCACCTCCGATGTTCTTCACCTCTTCGGACGTCGCTCTACCAAAAGTGTGCATTAAATCGCTTATACCGGCCCATTGTTGCAAAACCGTGCTATAACTTTCTTATTACCTTTCCTTCATTTCGTGTGCCAGCAGCGCCTAACAGAAATACCGTTGTCGGAAGAAAGGAGAAGTTCTCATTTCCTTGTTTTCCGAAAGGTCGAACAACAATCGTACAACGATGCTTTAACAGTATGCTTTGATATGACGTTTGAAGCGTCGTATTGTTACAATTTCCTTTGTTGGTCGAAGGGGACATTCGAAATTAAGCAACAATCAGTTACCGCGAGCAACGATGCTTTAACAATACGCTTAGAACAGTCACCTCACGTGGGATATTGTTACTAAAGTTTGGTTGTAGTCTGAAGGGGCAAAATCTTATTTCCCTTGTTCGCTGAAGGAGCACTTTGGAATCGACCAATAATGCCGGCGATAGAGCTGTTGCAGTTGTTAAAGAAAGTAATGTTGGAGGTTTAGAATGAAACACTGCAGAATATTTAAAGTAGTGATCCAAATCAGTGACGGATTGGGCCTTCCGAGAACCCGGGAAGGCCTCCACTACAGGAGCTCCTTGTTTAAAAAAATAAACTTTATATGAACAATTTCACAAGAATTCCTATGAAAATTGCATTTTTATTTTCAGGAAAAACTTTTTAATTTCACGCACATGTCTTTAAAACTATGCTAGCTTTCTTGATCCTCCTCCACTGCAGGAAACCATTATTTCAAAAATTATTTTTTTTAAATTAGAAATGAATTCGTGGAAAAATTTGCACCCCTCAGTTGCAGGAAAACGTTTCAACTTCACGTCCTTTTCATGGAAAAACGTTAGCTTCCGAGGTGCCGACCCCCCCCCCCACCTCCTCAACCGGACTCCCGTGTTTAAATTGTATCTCCAAGTTGCAGAAAAGCGTTTCAAATTTACGCGGATTTCTTACGCCGAAGCTTCCCCCCCCCCCCAATATCCCGGTTCACCCGGAGCGATTGTTCCTGAGGACCCTGCAGTACATTCCCGGGGAAGCTCGACCCCTCCCACTCCGAACTTGATCCAAAGTAGCATATTGCTTTACAAAGATGGTCATACTTGCAAGAATTGTAAAAGTGTGCAAAATAAGTGTGCAGAATAAGTATGCAGAATAAGTATGCAACCATTGTTGTACATTGTTGCAACTGTGCGAATACGGGATTTATACAGCATCGTTTTAACAATGGTCGGGACAAAACAAGGGTAATAAGAATGTGTTATTAACGGTGAACCTTCCGATCTGGTTGAGAACACAAAATCTGAAACTCACTGCGCCTTGTGAAATGGAGAAAGGTTACTAATTAAACTGGATTAAGCATACCTGCTAGTGAACGTTTCCATGGCAATGGACTGGGAGAAGTAGATCAATTAACTTAAGAGGAACTGCAGTCGTCCTCGTTTCTCATAAGTCGTTTGAAATGAACGTAAATTCGATGTGGGACAGAACAAGAGGAGAAAAGGAATCACCATAAACATTTTGAAAATACTTTTGTCGGAATTTTTTTCGAATGAATGAAAAAATCCGCTAGTTATTATTTTTATGAGCCTGCTTGTCTTCTTGTCCCGTCTTTTAGTAATTAATATAAAAACACGATTTATTAGAATTTTTAATTAAATTTTATTACGAAGCTTCTTCGAAGTGTGCTAAAAGGGAATAGTGCCCTCTCACTATTTACGCATTTCTCAAGAAAATTATTATTTTTTTGGAACATTTCTGTAGGACTGGCCAAACCGTATCCCACCCAGGCGACAAAAAACATGAAATAAAAGAGTTTGCAACATTACAACGTTGCAAAACTGAATCGCAGAAGAAAGCCAACATGTAAGTAAGCACCTTTAAGTAAAAGTAAACTAATAAAAGCAAACTGCAAGAAATACCACACGGGCGAGTTTAATTCAACCGATGGTGCTTTTTAAACGTAGTCGTTATATGTCAACTTCCAAAGCTGGCTTTTGTCAGCACGTGAACGTGTGGTCCCCTCTCCCTTTCCTAAGACCCCCCCCCCCCCCCCGACCCCTCGTCTTCCACAACTTTGTGGCTGCCCCGATGGATTCCAGGAAGACGGGAAGCGGCGCTTTGCCTGAGCCGAATCATTTGTTTTCCTTGGGGAGGAAAAAAAGCTTGTCCCATTCGCGTTGACGACGAGGGTAAGCACCCACCCACCTCCCTCCCTCCCTTCCTTTTGCCGGTCTGATCAGGTTGCGTGCTGCAGTCGAAGGAAATTAAAATGTAGGCGGCGGCGTTCTTTCAAGCCTACAACGCAGCGCGTTTTACAGCCGCCGGCCAAGACGTGCATCACGTGCAACCGAAGCTATGGCAACGCGAATCAGACGCTTGCCAAACTTAAAAACACACTGACAACTTGATAATGGAGTAAACTAAGTATTGCAAAGACACGTGGAAGAAAAGTAAACCAAGAATGTAAGCAATAAAAAGTCCTTTCATTTCTGGTCTCGGCAGTGTTGCCAGATGGAGAAAATAAAATCTGTAAAATTTTTTCCAAAATGTCTGTAAATTGCACAAAAAATCTGTAGATACGTAAAAATGAGAATTTTGCCGTCCTCATATGATTTAACTTCTTTTGCAATGCATAGGCCAAGTTATTATTAAAATAAAAAAAAATAAAAAATCACTTTAACCACTGATCTTTATACACATGACACTGCGTGGGGTCAGGAGATAGCCTAATTGTGTTATAGGAGACCTTTACAAGAATCTTGCTCTTTCGTAATTGCCTAAAAAAAAAAAACAGTAAGTGAATACTGATATTAACTTTTTTACCCGCCAGTTCCAACAATCAGTTGGGGCGTAATTTTAGTCTTTATCATCACTATCTTCATCACTCTTGCACATGTACGGCCACCTGTAAATTAAAATGGAGATAACGGACGAGCAATTCAAAAAAATCTGTATATTTGAATGAATTTGAGTAAAAAATCTGTTTGTTTGGAAAATTCGTGAAAATCTGTAGATATAGACTTATCTGAGGATCTGGAAATACTGGGTCTGTTTGCATTTCAATAGAACTTGTAATGGATTTAAATCTGTACGTGAGGTAGCATTAAACGGAATAGGAACGTATGGAATGGTGCCCTCTTATGCAATAACAGTTGGTAAAACCAATTTAAGTGTAGGTTGTCAGCTACTTTCCGAGGAGTGACCATTGTTGTATCTCTTTGAGTAAAGCCGCTGATTTATATACCCATTGTTTAGGCTAAAACAATTACATTCCTTGCAGCGAACAAACTTCCACAATCATTCTGTTTCCATAATCACGCGAATGCTTCCAACAAAGGGTATACATAATAACTCGCACTATATTTACCACTCAATTTCATTGGCTCAATCCAACAATGGGATAGCGCGCACAACAAGGAACGAATCGTGCTGATTTTTTTTTTGGCTCAGAAAGCTAAACAATGCGACAAAGGTGCCATTATTGACAGGATTGCTATTCCTTTTTTGTTAAAGTGGTATCCGGCTTATCGTTGAGTTTTCGTTGATCCTGTCACTCCTCCTCCCCATCTCAGACTGTTCTATTCCCCATTTCATGCATCGTCACCTCCATTGTTGCAATCCCATCGCGTTTCATTGTTAAAAGAGGACTGAGATATTGAAATGAGTTTTAAGTTTTGATTTTGAGTTTTGAGTTTATGAATATTTAGAAGCATATACAAGCCGTCATAAAAGTGACAAGCCCACGCACTACAGGACCAGATACCCACGTTTGGATTGGGACAACACATAAATGCAAATCCAACAAACACTTGGAAAGTTATTTCCAACGATCAGAAATCAGGATTACATGTTTAACAAAAAAAAATAAAAATATATATATATAAGAATAAAAATAACAATAAAGAAGACGAAGTAAAACAATTTAGGTAAAATTGCAAAGCATAAGAATAAAAAAATACATGAATAATCTAAAAGTAACAATAACACAATACTTTGCCGAAAGAAACGAAGAATGCAAAATGAAACATGGCTGTTTGTCGCAAGTTGTTGTGGTCTAGGTAGACTAGCTAAAAAAAAAAAAAAAAAAAATAGACAGGAGGAAAAGGGTTAACGAAACTGACAGTCAGAATTGAAGACTGAATTTGTGGCAATGCAAGATATGCAGCAGTTCCAAGCCCCAGCAAAAATGTTCCAAGGTTAAACCACTGTTTATGATCATGGTTCGCCATTGTTAAACCAATGGTAAATTGGGACGAATCATTGTTATCCAACGATTGAAATATGGTAAAAGTCTCCTGTTACCATGGTGACTAGTGACCATGGTTTTGAATGAGGTTTAACCAAGTGTAAATTGGGACCACACATGGTTTAACCATGTTTACCCATGAACTACCCGTGTTTAACCATGGCTGATCATGATCAATTTTTGCTGGGGAGTTCGAGTATCAGTTGAGACAATTATCTATCTTTCTTTCCCAGAGTAGCAAACAGCACGAGTTCAATAGTCGCAACCATAATATCCGTCATATTTGTATGCAAAAACAGAATGGAATTCGGTGCAGAACCGTAAGCTGTACAAAGTTTTCAAGAAAAGCTGCACTACAGTACACCGGTGAATGCAGGGACATGGGCGGCAACTTGCTTTAATGTTGTTTTAAAGGCAGCATTATCATTTTTCAGCACTATACACAAGTATAGGTTATACACCCATGGTTTGTAGCAATGCCAAGCTTTGACTGTAAGGGTCTAGGTGTCACATTTGGCCAGTAAGACGCTGCTAAGCATTAGACCCTTACTACCCGGTTTTTGAGGAACAGCTGTCCGAGATTGTTCTGTAAAGACCCATGTGATGATCCAATGATAGTGGGGGTGTGGGTTTCTATACTTTGCTTTAGGTTGACAATTTTTTTTCGGTTTGGTAACATGGCAGCGATTCCAAGCAAGACAACCTGCTACAAGCTTAAGCATGTCTGAATAGGGTGGGATGCTATTTACAAAGTTGAATTTACAAAATTGGCTTACTAACTCATTAATTAAGCAAGTCTCGTGGTAGTGGGATGTGCGTTTCCTGCTTTTCTTTAGCCTAAAATGTTTTTGTCTAGGTTTGGTATTTGCAGTAGAGATCATTATTGGTTGTTATCAATTGCTTTAAATGTACGAAGGTCATACAAAGATAATACAAATTTTAAAGGATCAAATTTCATAGGAAAATTGTGTTCTTGAAGTTGTTTAAACATATTCCCAGAACCAAAAAAAAAACCGTATTATAACCATACATACACACGTTCAATCCGAATAGGCTTGAAATACATTCATAAAATTAGATTACAAAATTGAGTTACTAAGTCATTAACATGATCACCAGGTAGTAAGGGTCTAATGCTTAGCAGCGTCTTACTGGCCAAATATGACACCTAGACACTTAGTCAAAGCTTGTCCATGTTCCTTTCAGGTTTTGACTTTTAGACCCTTACTCTTAACTTTTAATGATACGTTTTTGTTTATTAATCCGTGTTACTTTGAGAATTGTAATAAAATTGGCCTTAGAAAAGGCCTTATGGAAGGGGCACATTGGAACAATACCTGTAAAATGAGTTTAGAACCAGCTTTACAGGACAAATAGTTTGACCTGTAGAGAGGACAGACGAAAGGTACATCTCCGGAAGAAGACCAAGAACAAGACCAAGAACAAGAAGTTGTCTATTTAGCCTCTCTCTGTATCTCGGGTTTGGCTGGACTGAATTTCACAATTTTTAGACTGTATACAGGCCTTGACTAGTCAAGGCTAGATTCCAAATTTGGTTTAAAGATGTTTAATTTTGACGGAGTTATAAGCTCACAAAGTTGAAAGTTTAACACAGAGATCCTAGGTCGACCCTTACTAACACTGGTTATCGCCAGTGTTAATGTGTGAGTTAAACCCAAGGATGAGTTAAACCCTTGAGTATCAACAAGCTTAGTGTTAGTTGCACAGTTTCTTATTGTTTGAGTTCAATTGATTTTGAAATGGGAGTATTAATGTAGTTTTGTTTGCATAATTGTGCTGCCACCTATTTCGGGATTTACTGATTTCCGACCAAGATTTAGAAATTTTGAAAAATTTCTACAACAATACCCTCCCGCATCATCGACTTAAAGTGACAATCCAAAGAGATCATCAACAATATCAAGACGCCGTAAAACTTAAGTAGTCTTCACAATACCACTGACCACATTAATAGTGTACCATAGCAGTTTTTACATAAAACAATGTCAACAATTGTATTTCCTCATCGCAACCGATTATGAGTTGGTCTCTGATTTTTAGAATGTTATCATTTTCTTTTACTCCCACCCAAATAGAAGTCCCCAGTTTCGGCTCATCAAATTTAAAATCTTTCCCAAACTCAACCTCACCCCGAGTTACAATTATGCCAGTCATTGTCAGTCGTCTGCAGAGTTTCACGGCGAGCTATAAAATCAATTCTGAACTCAACCACTGTCTTCGTCCGTAAGCAAGCGTAACGTAATTTGAGAGGATGCAGAGTTTTGGGCTTACTCGCCATCGATCGGTTGCCATTTCATAATGCCTCGCAGCAATTGGTATAGGTGAATTAAGCCTTAAGCCAATATCGGGAAACTTAGTTTTCGTTAAATTTAGTTTAGATACACAGTTTCTCATTTCGACTTTGAGCTATATTTGATGGTTTTTTTTTTCTATATAATCTTTGTATATTTCACTTAAAGTTTTGGGATGGCGGATGAACCTAGAGGTTAGTTATTAAACAATGAAACTTCAAAATTTGGACGGTAGGAATGAAAAGGGGCGAGCGTGTTAATTATTTTACTAGCGAAAAGTTGAAATTGACAGATTATTGCTTGGACTAACAATACGTGTGTGCGCATACCGATTGGTCTGGTGATTAACTGACAGCAAGGGCTGGCTGACTTACATACTGAATGCTGACTTTATCAAACAAAGATATGCGACATTTTTCCGGCGGCCGGCAATGTGAAGGGTATTGTCGATTACGTAGCAACAATCAGTAATGAACAAAGAAGCACAGGCTTCAGCTAGACCCGCGTATACGCCGGGACCAATAGTTCCATTGTGTTGCTCATGAATTTTACCTGCTCACAACAAATTTCCGTCCAACATGACATACACATGAGCTACCATACTTAACCACTGTTGCAAACGGTGCATTCAACACAACCTGTGCTTAGCACGGGCTTCAGCTTGTTTAAGTACATAAACTTAACTTCCCACCTGTTCATTTGAGATTAATGTATAGTGCCGGTATCTGTAATGTTTTGTCCTCATGGGCTTCCTGCGGTCTAGTCTTATATTCATGGATTGCTCTTGTTGGTATGTTTGTTCTTAGTTTAATGTATTAGAGCAAGGTGCTTGGCTACGGGCCATTGCTCTCAATAATAAAATTCAATTCAATTCAATTCAATTCAATTAACTTCCTCGTTTTCGATTGTTGGA
>JAHWFP010012309.1:0-25870 GCA_023313725.1 Lithobius niger | reverse complement strand
CCCCCCCCCCTAATCCTGCACACTTATCGATTGCAGTTATCTCGCACACTTTTAGAATTTTTACAATACGAATACCTTTGTAAAGCAATATAGGCCTGCTACTTTCGATAGCTACTCTGAATTTTCCAGACCTGTTACATTCTAAAACTCCAACATAACCTTCCTAAACGTTGCAACAGTTCCATCGTTGACATTGTTATTCGATTCCGAATGTTCCTTCGACTGTTGCTCGTTCTTTTATAAAACAAGGAAATGAGAAATTCTCCCTTCATCGGTAGGAAGATAACAATAGTTATAAATATGGAGTTTGCAAAAAGGAATCGGTGTAGCGATTTTTCTTCATATGAACGTCATATAATATCATGTATACTATTACAGCACTGCTCGCTCTTTTAATAAACTCTAAGATTTAATCGGAATTCCTGATCATTTAATTTGTGTTTTCAACTGAGAAACAATTTTTCTTGGCTGATAAAATTCTTTTCCACGCGGCCTAGCTCGCTGCACGCCAGGAAAGAACAATCTCGCGAGCGGAAATTGTTGACAATGATAACGAACGAAACATTAAGCTTTAAACACTGAAAAGTTTGATCATTTTTTTTTATTAACCTCCTCAGGATCTTAATGATGTTGATGCTAATTGCATCCGTCGTTCGTTAGAATAGTAATTCTGGAGAGAATCCTCGAATCTTGCCTCCTGGCTCCAGGCAAATTGATTCAGTTGTACAAAACTTATTTTTTCAACTCTTTTTTAAACTTGTTTTATTTTTATCTCATTCATGTGCTTTTAATTACTGCTTTTGAAAAATCCTCCTACCTTTTACCAGCATATAGTCAATGCTCTCCCCTTTTAGGCTGGAAATCGGCGATCTCCTGGGTCCTTGCCAGTCCTGTTGCTCCAGCAACAAAGTACTTTATTTATTTATTTATTTATTTATATATTTATTATTTTGACAAAGCAATGCTACAAAGCATAACTTCCAGATCTTGCACAAGATCTGGCGTGGAGCCGGGAGGCAAGACACACAGTTTCTATTCCATACATTCTTGGCTTGAAAAACAAACTTCTTCTTCGCTTCATAGTCCTTTCTGCAGCTTGCGAGTTGCCATGTTCTTGGCCTAATCGCAGCAGCAGTGGTAGTGCAACCTTTTTTTTTTAATGTGTTTGGAAACTATAACGTAATTCTGAACGTTATGTGTGAAAGTAATTACGACCGGCCCTTTGTCAACTGGTGACAAAGAATTGGTGACAACGAAGAAATAACGATGAAACTTGGGGGTTAGTCATATCACTGAAACTCCAGCGCCGGGCTGTATACTCCTTTGTGCCACACCTGGTAATATTTATATCATATTCGTCTCCTTACGAGTTTTGGAGGGAGCTTTATTGGCTTTCTAGCTAAACAGAAAAGAACTGTTATACGTGGAACCAGGCACCCGCGTCTTTCTGGTCGAACACTCTGAACATTGTACCATCTTGCAACTCCATGATTCGGTTCTACCTGGGCTAAGATTCTGTTTAACCCTTTACACTGGCAACCTAACGGTCCCAAACACGTAAAGGAGGGACGACTTTTAGTGGATATACGGTCGACTGATTGCTGCTTTTTCTTTAACATGGCACTTTCCTTTTTCTCTCTCTCCCTGGGGGAGGGGTGGGGGAGGAGATAGGAGGTACTGGGGTGGAAGAAAGGATGGAGGCTGGGCACGGCACGCACATTTTGTTCCTGACCTTCCATGAACACTCTTGCAGTCCCTATTTTTTTTCTTTTACAGTATTAAGAGCTTACACATTAGTTGGGCTGGCTTCTGAGGTCAGCTGACCAAACCAATCGTGAAGGAAAAGCACCCCCGGCTCGCAGTCCGAACCTTACAGTTAGAATTGGAACAAAATTGCAGAATGGCTGATCGATACATGTCAACCAGTGCTTTGCGTGTTATTTATAACAATTTCCATACCTTCTGAACGAGCCTCAGAAAAACTAAATTCATGATTTTTTACAAGTAAGACAAACAACAATATTGAAATTACAATACACACTGAGGAATGTACTGTACAATTATGCAGAACAAATTGCAGCATCTTGGAATGAAGAAATAATTACATGTACCGTGGTATGCTTGTGGATAATCGATGGGTTTTTAATATCCATATTGATCAAATCATGCCTAAATTGCATTATTTGGAAAAAAAATAGTTAATGATAAAAATAAAGCCATAATTATGTATTATTTATGGATATTTATAAAATAGCATATTTATGAATAAATTCATGGATTAAACCACACATTTTGTACACGTTGGAAAGGTATGGGGGCAAAAAAAAAAAAAAAAAAAATATCCAGACTGCAAAAAAAATGCAAAACAGAATAATTAAAATATTGTTTGCCAAAAAAATATGCGTACTGCCACGGAAATGTTTCAAAAAAAGAAGATTAAAAAATTTAGCAGGCCATGAAAAACATAACAAATAAAAATATAATCTTTCTCCTAATAAGTATGACCTGGTATGACTAGAATTAAATATGAAGAAAAACTTAACGAGTCCTAGTATTTTAACAAAGTATTTTAACAAACTGTCAGACAAATCGTGAAGCATTTGAGATTTCAAAGATCTTAAAATTGTTGGAACACATTTTCTTCTTTCTACGTAATGGTTTTTGTTATGTTTTTAATAATGATTTAATTTTTAATTTAATTAATAAAAAATAAATTAAATTAATTAAAGAAAATTACAAATAATATTTACTTATTATCGTAACCTCTGATTTGCCGTGCTGTAAAACGATATTTCTAAATATCTGTTATAATGTTATTTATTTTTTTTTTTTTCAAATAAATGTTTTAAGTTTATTGTTGAACTGTTATTATTAAAATTTTTGTCTTGGAATGGAGATTTTATTGAATGTACACCACATACAAGCCGCGGCTTCGTGGTGGACTTTGTGTCACTTCGGAAGTATACAATTTAAAAAAAAAAAACTAAAAAAACAACTTTTTTTTAGAACCACTTTAGATGAAATTGTTAGTCTTTGTCTTGGACAATTCAAACGAAAAAAGCAGAGGTGAAAAAAGTAAAAAAAAAAAATACTTTCTAAATATTCAGCAACGCCTGGAAAATAAGATAAAACATTTATTTTTCTCTCAATTCCACGGCCGAATATTTGACTCCAGTGGTAGCAGTAAGTCAAATAAATTCCCAAAGTGTTTTGCTATATTGGATTTTTTGACGCCTCAGACTACCTTGTCTCTTGACGTTATTAGTCACTTCAAGCTATTACAATTTTGGATTTCACTTAGAAAACTTTATTATTCGAAGTGTAATTTAAGCAAGGATCCACTAGGTGATGCGAGCTCTAGTCATTTTTCCAACCCATCATGTTGGGTTGCATCAAAGAAATAAAGCAACCTAAGGATGAGATATTCTTCAAGGCAAGATTAGAGCTATTACATTTTAAACATCGTACGATTCACTCTTAAAGAGAAAAAATCTAGACAACTGCAAACCTATATCATATCGAAACGTCTTAAAGCGACGGCATATATAAGATGCCATATCGTCACTGAATAAGACCTTTTGAAACCAACTGCAATATAGCAGCGACAATAACGACATATCGGCGACGAGACTAGCAGTCGTTGAGTTAGCTGCAAGGGGCACTGGAAGGAAAAAAAACAAGCTGCGTCGTTAGTCAAGCGGATGCTGTGAGAAAGGATTTCTTAGGCCTAAAAAACGTTGTTTTGGGCAATCCCTTACACTTCGAAACATACATTAAAGTTGTAGATCGGAGAAGAAAAGGTTCCTCTTGCTGAAAGTTGCAGCAGCTACCAGCAAACCCAAACAAAATATGCAATTTGAGGTTCAGGAAAGCCGCTCACACAGCATTGGCTTGAGAAATTACTCTGTTTTTATCCAGTGCCCCTTGCAGCTAGCTCAACGACCGACTCCAGATTTTAGCCATGTAACCAGTCAGGTGTTATTGTTGCTGCTCTATAATGTCAATGGTATAGGATGTTAAAATGAAGTGTATATTGCAAGTAGGTGGAGCGGATGTTGTCCTCCTAAGCACAGTTTGAGTTTGAGTTTTGTGCACAAGTCGATTGGTTTGTTTGAGTTTGGTGCAGGTTGATTCTTTTCTTTTAGTTAAAAGCAACTTGTTTTCATTTGGTCAGGGCGAGTGTTTGCTCCAGGAGGGACATATCATTTCCATTGGGTGTTTTCTTTCATTTCCGTCTGCACGTGCCCAGTGACGTCAAGGTAAGCAAAAGACGGCATCTCATATCTCCCGATTTGTTCCATTTCACTGACTTAGGGTTCAATCAGATGCTTGGTAGCATTCTTTGTGGCAATCTTCGAGTGATCTCTACTGCTGCAAGAATTGTCCAAGCGGAGAAAAGAAGTGTACCTTATTTGCTTTCCGGAAGACCTAATAGCAAAAGTTTGATTTTTGGGAGAAAGTCGTCAGGGGGTGAACTTAGACTTCATTTATTTTTGGGTTGCTTGATGACGTATTTTCAGGAAAGCAAATAAAGTCAGGCCTATGTCAACGTCGTTAAAAGAAAGCGTAGAATTGTTGTGGCTAACACCAACAGCGGTCAAAAGCTGCACGGACGTCACTTATTGTGTACGTTATTGTATACCACAAATTAATACCAAAATTAAGCTATTAAACTTGTAATCCAATCCCCTCGTGTTCACTTAAGAAACATTAAAATTACCAAAAAAATTGAACAATTATGTGAGTTTCGATCAAGAACATGAAAGTAGCCTAAGTTTTCGGTGAGAAAAATAAGAAAATCCTTGAATCATTCTTTTTATCGTTTTTTTAAAAAAATTTTGGCAATTGATATTGTGTACTGAATGTGCAGGTGATGTGTTTAATAATGGATGTTGTTTTGCAACACTACCCTGAAGATGGCTGATTAGATAAAAGCACTTAGCTGTACTAAATTAGAAGGATGGCTATAGCATCTATTTTTATTTATTTAGACAAATAAGTACTTTTCTTACAGAATTCAATGCCTTGGTGGTTAACAATGGTTATTTGAGTTTCACTTTAGGTCATAATTATATGTTGAACTACACCATGAGTCCCTAAGTCGTAGTCGTTTGAAATAATATCCACTGCAAAACTGTCTTCCGTAATATTTTGTCAAATTGGACTTAATTCCCCGACTTCTTGTAGCATTCAACAAATGTAAACATTCTCTTCAGACCGATTATGACACAAATTTTATAAATTCTTTACAAAAGTCATAAAAAATCCTGAACCCGAAATTTGACTCAATGGTTAGGTAAACAGGTTTATATTTTTAAGTTTAGAAATTCCCTGAGCGACTCAACGCAGATTGTTGGCTGCCATATCGACCGAAATAATGTTTTAATTGTGAACAGAGTTCGCGGAAGCCCAGTTTATACTCCAGATGAAAAATGGAAAGCCAGTAGAGTGCACATAAAATAACTATTTTGAGACATTTCGAAGTAATCCTACTTCGTTATCAACCAATAAAAGATACGGCTGAGAATCCAAAGTCAAGAAAACAATTTAAAATCCATAAAAACGTGAAAACTCAAAGCACAAAATAAAAATGATAAATAAAATGGACCTAAGGCAGCTTAGAAACTGTCAGTAGGGAACCTGACCTCTTGCCTAATATTGCAGGTGAGAAGTTAGGATGGGATTTTTGATCAGCTATTTATTATTTGATATTTTTGATATTATATGATCAGCTAGCTTATTATTTTTGTTAAAAGCTGATCGACTACAAATAAAAAGGTGACCAAAAATCTCATCCGCACTTTTCACGTTCATGAACAGGCGAGAGGTCAGGTTCGCTACTGGCAGTTTCTAATGTGCCTTAGGTCCATTTTATTTACGCTTGTGTTTTGAGTTTTTACATTTTTATGGATTTAAATTGTTTATCTTGACTTTGGCTTCTCAGCCTTATTTTTTTATTGCTTCGAAACGTCGCAAATTGTATATTTTATGTGCACTTTACTGGCTTTCCTTTTTTTTTTTATCATTACGTCTTAGTGCATACACATCAGATCGCATATCTAAAAGTACACTCTGGTCGACAAATAATTTTATGAACAGGAATTATTTCGCGGTGAAACTTCTTGCATATGATGAATTCCGGATATTAAACTTTACATATTTAGAAACGTCCACAGAATCTGCTGATCATGCTCATATTTCAATTAAGTCTAAAATTACGACATGAAAACGGGAGAAACGCTTGCCTCTCACGTTGAAGGTTAGGGAACTTTCATTTTTCCATTGTACGTCAGTTACGAAAATAAGTTAGAACGATTGCCATTCTGGTAGCGCTGCCAGCATTAGCCATTATCTCTAGCTAATTTATTAATCACTCTCACTTGTACCATACATAGTTTAATGAATTAAGAAACAAAACGATGTTAAGGAAATGAACCGATAAAATATCTGTTGTGATAAAACTGATATCTTGACTTAAAATACAATTCTATCTTTGGCTTAGTTCACTAAGTGTACCATTCTCGCCAGAATCGTGCTGAAAATTGAAATGTCGCCATTTTAGGGGAACAGATAAGCTGAGTGAGTAGTACGGAGGCTTATCATGTGGATTCTATGTGGAAGCCTATGTGGGTTTTTCGAAACAATTAGGCTTCAGGGGATGAGCAAGAATAAAGGTAACGCCACATATGGTACAGTCATTAAATATTAAATAGGGGGGCAAGGTGGCCTGATGATTAGCATGACCGTCTCCAGTGCCAGAGGTCCCGGGTTCGAATCCGGCCTCAGCCACCCCTGGCATTTTTGGGCAGAGAAGGGCCCTGTGATGTCTCGTGCTCATGTCGATTGTGGCATGTAAAAGAACCTAGTATTCCGATAGGATTTACCTAGCAAAATTGACCCTCTCTCCTTCTGGCGCCATGGCTAACGCTGGGTGCGTGTCAAAAAGCTACAGTCATTATATATTTAAAATACAATATTAGTTGTAGCAAAATACTTATTAATCTTCGTTTAAAAATACAATTGGGCTATTATTAGGCATAATTCATCAGGTTGTACCATTCACGCCAGAATCATGTTGGAAACTAACTTAATGGTGCTATTTTACAGGAAAAGATTAGCTGAGTAGCACGGAAGTCTATATATGGATTTTTGGAAACAATTACAGGCGGTTGTAACCGTACACACATGTAATCGAAAAAATGCAATTAATGTCAATAATTAATTTATCTATAAACAAATAAATGGTGAAAAAATGATGAAACGTTAGTGAACAGGCGGCATTTAAAGAAGCAAGCACAAGAATTTGTGTCAAAATTCTTACTTGTTTTATCATCAAGCGAGAATTATAAACTGGATCCTTTTTTTTTTTAATCTGAGTTCGTAAACAAGTGACCGCATTAGTAACTCTAAGAGAAGTGCATGGCCAAATTCGTGCGGCATTTTTCGCGGCAGATCTCTATACTGAAGCAACAACAACTAACATGTTAAGTGTTAGATGTTATGTCTTGTGATAACGATACAAAATGGGCCTAACTTTTATAACGTGCTGTCGGTTAGCTATACAGAGAATGACACACGACAAGATGGAAAGAGAAGCATTCTGTAGGTATTACACTCCTTTCTTCACACTTTGGCCAATAATAAGATAAGTTAATATTTTATAAAAAAAAAAGTTTCACTACCACTAGGTGGTAAGGAAGTGGAATGGCGTGTCCCCAATAAACCTGTCCTGACATTTTAAAACACCAAGGTATCAAATTATGCGTTGTAATGAGAAGGTCTGAATAGGAATTTCTTATTATAATATGGTGTTCTGGCTGTTGAGAGAACCACGGACGGTTCCTGCTGAAACTGCAGCTTCAGGCAGCGTGTTCCAAACTTTAGCCACTCGTACTGCAAAAACACTTCGTCGACATTCCAGTCGAAATGGAGGGATAACAAGATTTAATGAATACCACCTAGTTAGTTTAGCTGGGTTAATTTCGAAGAAAGGCACAGTCAGCCGCAGAATGGCGTGTGATTTTAAAAGTTAAGATGAGGTCTGTCTTTAATCTCTTCAGCTCCAGAGACTCCAAGTTAACAATTATCAGGCATTCATTGTAGGGACATTTCGCAGACCAGGGAAACCTGTAATGAATCTATGCTGGACTGCCTCAATCTGATCGATGTCCTTTAGTAGGGCCGGACCACACTGTGCTGGCTTTTACTGAACGTTTACTGAACTCACGTATCAGACGCAATTTCCACTTAAGTAACTAAGCCGAAGCGTTCTTGGCGCACAATGAATTTTTGAGTGTTGGTAGCGGGGACCTGCTTATCGTATTGGCGCGAGACCCTGTATCAAGTGAGCAACTTGTGCAATAAACAGGTTGTGCAAATTTGAGCACGTAAGCCTTTGGCCGCTCTTATACCGACTCATGGTTGCAAGTCTGGCAATTGTTCTACCTCCTTCCTCCTTGCTAATCCCTGGCCAGGCAAACCAGCCCTTTATCTTCTTTTTGGCTAATTTTGGGGCCCCAATTAACCCTTAGCGTGTATGGCCCCCCCTCTCTCCCCCCACACCTTTCATCTTCGCCTACAATGAACCCATTCAATTCCATTCTGGGCAAAGAGGTGCTAGCAATTACCAGCATGCCCTCCATCTACTGCCCCATCCCTTCTTCCCTGCACAATTCAGATTCCAGCGTCTGTTGGCCCGCACTGTGCGAAAGAAACCTCTGGCAGGCAGGAACCGGAAATAAGAAAAAGCTTGAAAGAGGCAGCGAAGATCTATCAGCCACCTCCTATACTATAACCCATTTGAATGCTATTATCCCCTGAAAAAGTCAAAGAGCAACGCCTGTCTAACTTACCTGAACTTTTAGTAAAGTTACTGCGATAGTACGTATGAGCTATACCCGCAGGATTTCATTGCACTTTACGGGTGGTGTGTCAGTCTGCCTGGTTTTTACATCACTGTGTTCTTAACTACAATTTGTATCTCTATCTAATTACATAGGTTTGATCAACAAGATTATCATGTGCTTACCTTTGTGATTAGATAGAGGTACGAATCTTTTAGTTCAGAGTGTAGTTAGGGAAACAGTGATGTAAACCAGGCAGACTGACACACCACCTGTAAAATATAATGAAATCCTGCACTCTGGAGGTTTGACGGTCCCAACCAGAAGGAGAGAGGGACAATTTTGTTACGTAATTCCAATCGAAAAGTCCTAGGATCTTTTACAGACCACAATCAACACGACCACGAGGCATAACAGGGCCCGTCTCTTCCAGAAGACGACTAGGGAGGTCGTGGTAGGCTTGAACAT
The DNA here is from genome assembly GCA_023313725.1 of Lithobius niger. Taxonomy (NCBI): domain Eukaryota; kingdom Metazoa; phylum Arthropoda; class Chilopoda; order Lithobiomorpha; family Lithobiidae; genus Lithobius; species Lithobius niger. The sequence continues at coordinate 16,559 of JAHWFP010012309.1, read as the reverse complement.
GGGGCCTATGGATGTGTAGTCATGCTGAACATCACGCCACCTTGCCCCAACTGTCGGTTGGCTTCGAAAGTTGTCACCTCACCACGAAAAAGGAATGATTTTCCCGTCTACCGACCCTCGCCTATGGTTTGGTGAAAGCGAAATATATGTGGAGATTCTCCACGAACCTAAGTTAGTCCATGCAATAAGTAATTCATCAATTTGTATTCGTACTAATGACACGTAACACTAAAAGCAGAAAGACGAAGCAATCATGCTTTTCAGTATTTTTTTTTTTAATTTTGCTTAAAGTCAAACAAGTCAAGCAAAAAACCATAACCCCAAATGGTTATGCATATAAGCGGGAACATTTTTTTCTCATACACTCCAATTCAAGCAAACCAAACACAACATTAGAAACAAGACATTCTTTAAGAAATAAATTACAAATTTTGGCTGTTTGCTTCCCTTGAAACATTCTTCTTTTTAAAATGTTAGTTTCTAACTGTGAATCTTGAAGTGAGGCTCACCATTTAGGGATTTGGCAAATACAGCGAGCAGCTGGTGCCGTAAAATCGTTTGGCAAAGTAATTTTAAACAAAGTTATGTTATGTATATTGAATCGCTAATTTAAATTCAGGGCCTGATTAGACGCCGGGAAAGCGAAATAAAAAATTGAGTTAAGGCTGAAAGTCATAAATCAAAATTTTAAAGACGCCGATTAGACCAGAGAGGAAAAGAGAATTCTGATGAAGGGAACTCATTCCCTTAAAGCTTCGTGAAACTTTTCAAGTATCTGATTCCTTAAGCCTCATGCTGAATATTCAAAGGCTGCGAGTGTTTTAAAGGAGAGGCATTCAATACTAATGAAACTTCAAACTGCATCGTAAAGCGGAAAATTGTAAAGGGTTGCATCCATCGCACTTACAAGAATAAACAATAAATAAACAAAATAGGGAAGGTATTAAAGGAATAATTCCGTTAACTGCTTCATTAAATTACCAGCTTTTAGAATGCTCGTGTTCTTTGACCATAGCACAAAGGAAAACATTATAGGACTGAAACTGAATGAAATTCTACCAACGAAACTTCTTCGGCTACTGTAAAATAATAAAACGCTCAATCCCAATTTTCATTTCGATTGGGACACAACAAATTAAAAAGAATCCTTGCATAGAATACTCCATGTGTGATTCCATCATCTTTACTAATTTGGGTAGAAACTGAATGGATTTTCGATGTAGTGTACACAAACTGAATTTTTTATTTTAGTAATGGAGCACTGTTTTCAAAAATCTTTCTTTATGAGAGGTTATATCAAGCTTTGCGAATTAAAAAAATGTTTCAATAGAACACATCATCATGGATCCACATCATTTTGAAAACGTTTGTACTTTTAGCAATAACAGGGTAATTTAGGCCTAATTTAGGCCTAACTAAATAATAAATAACTTGTAATTAGGCTGGACTAGCCTATAAGATGTCCTAACTCCTAGTTATGACTAGCGCAGACTCTGTAAGAGAACGAAAACATAATACAAATCTCTCCTGTCCGATTTACAGGGGTTTGTCTATATTACTTAAACTGGAGGGGGCGTTTTTAAAACTATGACGTGTAAGTGGTAGAGGCATTTAAAATTCACTTTCCCTTGATTTGAAGACCATGTATTCACTCGGCTGTGTGCGATGGTACGTACGAGTTATCTGCAGTATTTCATTGTACTTTACGAGTGGTGTGTCAATCTGTTTACATCACTATTTTCCTAACTGTGAAGTAAATGACTCCTACCTCTATATAATCACCAAGGCAACCACATGATACTCTTGTTGATTATCGCTCAACTCTGCTTTCTTTGTTGTTTTTAGAATATTGGTGATACTCACGAATCTCCTTGATTGGGTGTGAACGTTGCCTCTCACTAACAGCCAACACTGCAAAAACATGAATAACACAATTGTAATTTTCTCAATTTAGGGACCAGTCATTATTTACGGGCGAGGGCGGGGGGTCGGAGGAAATGGAAATGTGACCAGTAAATTTTCGGTGAGTCACTGCAACATTGACCTAATCTTGACCCCCCACCCCCTCCCACTCAACTTAAAAAAATAATGTGGCCTCCTCCCGCCAAAAAAACGCGTTTGCGAATGCCTACTGCGCCTGTCTGCAGGTGATTTCCTGTAGCCAACTTAAGTAAGTGTAAGTAGAACTCTGCACCCGACAAGTTACCACTAGTTGTAAGTAAAATCACCTCGTTTTTTACGAAAAGACACGTAGGGTTTAAATGTTCTATAAAACAACGATGTTCCTTACACCCATCCTGTGTCGCGCTTCCTACAACAAGTATGATGAACGCACTGTTTGCTTCTATACCCACATCTGCATTATTGAAAAAACTTTACTTGTAGTACTGAAACTAACAGCTTCAAAACCTTGTAAACACTGCGGTTCTTTTAGAAATTTTGACTACTGAAAGCTTGGACAAACTACTCTCTTCAAGATTGACGAATTACTTACAACAGCTGCCATACAAAGCTCGTACGCCAGGTACTGTTAGGAGACTGGCAGCGCGGTCGGGTTAAAATCGATTTAGCATTACTAAAACCAATTGATAATAAGAATACTAAGTTAATCGCTTAAAAAATATCATAAGTAAGATTAGGACAATAAAATAATTTCAAGACAGATCAGAACTCGTTGATCAAGGTTTATTTTGTTTAATCCAACATTCAATTTTAAAAAGGGTTGTAGAGTAGAGTGGATCTAAGTATAACACATGGTTTTGTATTTCCTGAAGCGTGCCGAGCGGCCGTTCGGTCTGAATTTTCTTTCGTGGTTCACATTTCGTATAACGAACGGAATTCGGTTTGAATCAGACACAGTATAAGTTCTTCAACTTCGGATGTTGCCCACGTACGAGTATTTCTTCAGTTTCCGAAGGTATTGTTGCCTCCATGTTTAATTTCAAGTTTCGCCTGTCGTATTGTGCACCGCAAGAATTTCGAACTGGCGCTGCGATCGGTCGGAACACAATATTACGGGTAGACGTACGTAACTCAATCATGTCGAAGAGTGTAGTTAGTCCAATCTGAAAGCGTCATTTTTGAGGTCCTAAAATGACTTTTTCTTCTAGTTTGGTTAGTGTTGTTTTGTGTCCACCCCCCCCCCTCTTGATAGGACCGAAAAAAATGTATGACCCCCCCCAGCGATAAATAATCTGAGACTACTCATGGCGTTCAAACCTGTTTGCAGAATCGATATGACGATTTCCAACTAAGGGACTTGTACACAACTAAGAAAATAAGATAAGTACTATACATGAAGTACTTATTTAGTTTATGTAACAACAAGGCTAATCGTAATGCTGCAAGTCGCTTTAGTTTTCAGACAAACGTAATTATCAATCTCTTATAATTAAAGGGATATACCTCCCAGCGCCATTTTTCTCGATCCTCCACATCAAGTACGGCCGCAAAGGTCTATTTACTTACCGTTTGTCTTTCCCTTGCTAAAAAAAAACATTTTAAAATGTGGCGTCTAGGAGATTTTCTGTTGAATATTACTAACTTTATTTACGTTCTTCCAGAATGAATATGATCCTTTGTGCGCCAACAATGGCCTTGAAGTTTTATCTGTGTGTGCGCAGTACTAATTTTAATTATTTGCTAGTAATTACTACGAGATCAAAAATCTAAAGGACTAATGCAGTAAAAATTAAAATTAATCATTCCAATAGATCGCCGAAGCAAAATTATAAGACACTAGTCTAGAAAATTATAAATTGTTATTTTAAAATACAAGATTCATTCCGGTTTTTGACGACACAATTAATGCGTTCATGCTGACTTGTATATTTGGCGCAATGCCAACCGAGACAGTAGCTGCATTCTTCGCGGCGAGGAACGAAGCTACTATCTCAGTTGACCTTAGCTATGCTAAATGAGCTGATGCGATCGGCGCATTGCTGTTATAAGGCAGGCAGAAGATTGTAAGGCAGGCCGGATGTTGCTTTAAGATCTATTCTCAATAATAAAAACAAATACATGCTGTTTGATGCAGAGGTCTGATGGGGTGATGGATCCAACTCGTCTGTGGATTCCCTCACGCCTTACTGTGGGATAAAGGCTTTGAACCGGTTGGCAGTCTCGTACGTAGGGCCCTTGGTAAGCCTGGCCCGATCCTCAACTGAGACACTGAACACCCTTTTTGCAGTTTTATTTTTTAGCCTGAATTGGTTGGCTGGACCTACTTGAACCCACTCTTTGCTTCCACCTCTGGTCGGTCCAGGTTTGACGCACCAATAATATATGATATGGGCTGGAATTCTATGGCTTCACATCATCATTTTAAATAGAATCACAAATTAAACCAGTCAACGATTTATTTAAACCAGTGAGTTCTAAAAAAAAAAAATATTAAAGGACGCATTTCAAAAGCATAAAAAAATTAATGTTAAACATCGTAGGAATTATGTAATATTATTAAATAATTATTTTAAATTTGAATACAGGGTCAAGGATATAAAAAAAGCAATGTAATTATAAGAAGTAAAAGTCTGCGATTTGACAATTTAGTTAAAATTTGTTATACCACAAATCGCTATAAATTATATAAAGGAGAGAAGTTCAACAAACCAACAGTCTAAATCATACTATATTCCTTAGACATTTAATATGCTATCTAACAATCTAATGTATATAACAGGATTTAAGCAGATAAAAAAAAGTTAAATACTGGGTATTGAAAAATAACTGACAGTATTCTAATCTGACAAGATGTAAACAATGTTCTAATCTGCATGTTGAGTTATTACTATATTTTTTAATTTATGTTGGAAAAAGGTACACTGAAAAAGGCACAATTTAATGTAACGTAAACAAATGAATATACTGACACAAGTCTTTATGGATGCAATGTGTAAACAACAAAAGAATGGAAAAGGGCAACACTTTTTCGTATATAGTCAGTTATTAGTATGCAGTCAAGAAATATACCAATCCTAAAAAAATATTTTAGAAACCATTTGTTTTACCCCGGAAGCAATTCTGTTACATTTAAATAACCTAAAAAAAACCCAGCTAAGCAACTTACCGCGTTGGGTCTTCTTTTACCTTTTACAGACATTGAGAATTGAATTACATCGACCATTGTTTCGGATTATAAAAACATCATTAAATACGAGCACTACACCGGATTGTCGGAAAAAAGCCAGTGTAACTGCCATTTATAAAAAAGGAAATACTGCCGAACCGATAAATGACTGTCCTATATCTCACTTACGTGTGTCCACTGTCGAATTATGATACTATCCTGAAAAATCTATGTAAGCTCAACCTTGTACCAAGCGATCAATTTGGCTTTTTGCCAGACCGCTCAACGACACTTCAGTTATTATCTTCTGTAAATGACTGGATATTATCAATGGAAAACTGCACACCGGTTGATGTAATCTGCATTGATGTTGCGAAAGCCTTTGACTCGATGGTACATTCCAAACTACTTAAAAAAATGCTTCATGTTGGTATTGATGGTACTATCTTTCTATGGATAAGAGATTTTCTTAGCAATAGATCCCAAGCGGTTAAATTAGGAACTTATTAGTCAAACTACTTGCCGGTTACGAGCTGTGTCCCACAGGATTCGGTACTGGGCCCCATACTTTTCACAATTTTAATTTCCGATCTGTCAACCACCATCAGTGGCTAAAAACGCCTAAATCGCTGAAGATGATAAGATTTATAGGTCAGTTACAACCGTTAGTGACCACACTCTGCTCCAAACAACGGTTGAACAAGTAAACTTGTGGTCCATTAGATGGCAGATACCAATCAATGTCCAAAAATATCAAAACTTCTCAATTGTTAAAAATAATTGGGAATTTACACATTCACTAGAAAACCTTGATATAAAATCGGATGTTAGCATTAAGGACCTTGGAGTATACCTGTCATCAGACTTAAATTTCTCTAACCACTGTAATCAGGTGATTTCAAAGGCAAAGCGAATTGGATACATGCTAAGACAGCGTTTCGCATCTCGTGATGTGCCAACTTTAATTGAATATTCAGGAATATGCCAGTGCAGTATGGTCTCCTCTTCTCTTAAAAGATATCAAACATATAGAATCTATATAACTAAGATCGTAATGTTTGTTTGTTTGTGTGTATGTCGCCAGATTACCGAGATTCCCACTGATGACGTCACAATATTTTCATGAAACCGGGATCTAGGCCTCTTTGTCTCTTAACCCTTGATGCAAATAAATCTAATGAAAGCTTGGGCGACTGCTAATGGGAATTCACAATATTTTAATGCAAATGTGAAATCATAACAATCTATATAACTAAGATGATAATATTTGTGTGTTTGTGTGTGCGTCGCTAGATCACCGAAATTCCCACTGCTAACTATTGAAAGATGATGAAAGCTTGGGTGACTGCTCTCGGGAATTCACAGTATTTTCATGCAAACGACAAAACACAACAATGCTCTACAAAACCGGTCATATACAGGGGGCAGCCCTACTCTGTATAAAGATATTTTACTAAATATCTTCCAAGATGCTTTAACTTCTCATATATACACAACGACTAAACCACCTTGGCCTTGAGTCTTTGACCTTTCCCTTACCGTTTCCATTTTGCCAATACTTGTTGATTTAGATCCAAAGCTCTTTTTCAGTATTCGTGGCAATGAATATACTTTTTAAACTAACAGTAACCGTGTGGTGCATTCGTGGAACTGCCTACCATCGGGAGTGGTGAACTCCACCAGTCTACACCAATTTAGATTTCAAAATTACTAATCTTTCGAAATTTTTAAAATATTTCTAATTTTAACTCACTGCAACAGTGTGATGGGAACATCTTTTAGTAGCCACCTGCGTCTTATTCATATTCTTCTGTATTAATACCTTACTTATAATTGCTTTAGTTTTTTTTTTAATTGTAACAATTGTTTGCCTTTAATTATAATTTTCAGGACAGGTGTTATTAGATAGTCAACATCCCTACCTGATTTCCTTTTGCCAATTTTTGGTAATAAATTTAGCATTATTATTCCGAGTAGCAATGGTCTTACTTGAAAATCCTTGTTAATAGTTTACTGAAACAATCTGTGCAACGCATGTTTACATTTGAGCTTTACTAACTTGAAGCTTAACCGTTTTTCAGTTTTATGTGCTGATTTTGATTACAGTTGATTTTTCTTAACTAATTTTATTTGAATTCTGGCCGTTTTAACTGATATTTTAAAATTTATTAGTTAATTTTTTTATCATGCAATATTTGCAGACGAGGGAGATATTAATTTGGATTAATAGCCTCAGAACTTTAGTATTGTATGCAAGGTACTAATGTATTTTTTTATTAACATATAATTTTGGCGTTGCCTTTGCTTGATGGTCGAGTTCTTCCCACTACTACGTATCTTTAATGTCCGTATTCTGGTTGTAAGAATAAAGAAAGGAGAGCGTTTCGTAGCAATACCAGAAAAACATTAGTGGAGTGCCTTAATGAAAGCGCTAGCTACGCATGGCCTGCAAAGTTTGTAAGCCCTTTTGTGTGGTTTGTTGTACAACGAAGAGAGAGAGAGAGAGTGTAGGGTTTCAGGAAGGCCATTTGGTGGGGTGACGATGTTCGTGTCAATTGGCCCACTGCACCACACTTGTCTTTGTTGTGGCGTAAATGACACGAAACTTTGGCGTCTGCGCGCTTGGCTGCGTTCATTGTGTCATGGCGCACAGGAAATGACTGGCGAAGAAAGCAACTTGAAATGGAGCAGACTCAAAATGGAGGCCAAAGGGGAAAAAGAAACGGAAAACTACAAATAAAGTTTAAAAAATGAAGTCTCTGCTTACAAATAATTATAAAATACATTCAAATATTTCAGTGCTTCTTTTCCTTTTTACGAATTTACTAGTATGGCCTTGACTATTTCCTGGAAGCTTGATAAAGAATGAATTTGCTTGTCCAATTTCGAATCAGTCGATGGCAAAAGAAATCGTTGACTCGTAGACAGCAGGCTGTAATAATGTATTAATTAATCCTTAAAATCAGTGAAACAAGAAAAATAAAAGCATGTATGGTGTAGTACTAAGAGAACTCATCAGCAAAGAATAGTTTGTGATATTTGGCTCCGGTGTAGCTTTGCATTAGCACCACAACTTGCAGCACTGATTTTAAAGATTTTATTAATGCAGTCTCGCATCCTGCTTTCTGCGCTTTTCATTTTTGTGCCTTAACGTCAGTTGTTTTTGTTGAATAATTAAAGATACAAACTTGCATCTTGATGGATTTTGTGTTGTGAACCCTATCTTTATTGCAATGCTATAACTGACTAACTCACGGCTAAAGAAACCACTCAGCGGAGCACGACAATTTTGATAAATGAGCTCACCATAGCACCTATTCGTCTCCGCTAGCATTCTGCTAAAGAAAAGCAAGCCATGGCGTTTGTGGCCCTAACTTAATTTCTGTAATTTTTTTCCGAAAACACACTAGGATTTGGTACTGTGCTAATACCAAGCATGTCCAAGAAACCTCACGATCTGTCAAGTAGATCGGAGGCTGGCCAGCTATAGGCTTGCAAGAATAACGGACCATTGTTAAAACAAAGTAGGATGAAGTGAAGATTTCTATGCCTTTTTTCACTTCTGCGAATTTAATGCCTCGACGATTTTTTTTTCTGTAATTAGAGGCTAGTAAATGCGTATCTTTTAAAGTTTTTCGAATCTAATTTAAAATAATATTTCAAACGTAAATTTGCCGGCCTCCATGAAGGCCGGCTGAAATTTGTTTCTTTTGCCTAAAAAAAATCTACAATGCGTGTCAATTGTCAATTGTTGCATTGTATTCAAAAATTGACAGGTATTGTATATTTTCCACTGGCAATAAGAAAGCATATTTATAACTGAAGCAAGCAGTCTGCATTAAAGACTGTCCTTGTGAGGAAACATAAACACTAGTCCGAGAAAGAAAGAAAAGGCAACTGCCCCGACTGGGACTCGAACCCAGGACATCCCGTTTACTAGCCGGGCGCTCCAACCACTGCGCTACCGGGGCGGGTACTGGCTACAGGCTCCAGCCGAGCTAAGTAGCTGTTCAATCTTTCTCAGTGGTGACCTAAAGATCACAAACATACATACAAGGAGGGAAAGCAACATTGCTTCTTGGCCTCCACACTAGAAATAATGCAAATAATAATAATGCAAATAAATCATATTTATAACGTTACGATTAAATAAACAAGCACCCGTCGTAGTATCATTTCTCCATAATGCGGTTAGTGAGCATTTGAACCAAGACGTACTAAGCCACGATTTTTACTGGCTGGGTCGTCAGTCGCAAGGCCACCCGGAGATCTGATGGGTATTGCTGCAATTTTCTTTTTTGGCGCCCCCCCCCCCCTCCTCTCGCCATTCTGTAGGAAAAATATGCTTAGGTTTCGTTAGATAGCTGAGTACCTTTATGTCAGTAGTAATAGGTGGTACGGCTTCGCAGAATCCCAAGTAAGCCAGGCCCCTTTCCCAATAGACATATTGAACATCCTTTTTTGCAGTTGTATTTTTTTAGTCTTAATCGGTGGATTAAGATCCCCTTGACCCCCTTGAAGCAAGGGCCTAGGCACAGAATCCAAACTTGCACTCCTTGCCTACCCCTCTGGTCAGCCCTGGTAGGCGTATAGAATTCCGGTAAAAGTCTCCACATTACTCTGTTTTTGACAGATGACTAGAAGAGAAGTAACAGCAGTTGATGAGTAAAAAGAAATGTCTTAATGTTTGGCGAGTGCCACAAAGAATTACCACATTCTGATAATGCACTAGAAAAGTTTAAAAAAATTAAAACAAATTATATACAAATCCAAACTGAAAAGTAGCATGTACACCTTTGGGCATAAAAAATTATCGTTTTCGTTATACACGGGCTTTAAACAATGTCATTCAACAATGCCACTCTTTGGCATCAACAATGGAGAATTCTTTCCACCTTCAGTGACGTACGTTCTTATTTACAACAATGAAATAGGTTGCATTGTTGCCGAGCTACTTGAACCTCGATATAGTGCGATCATTTTTTATGCCCAAAGGTCCTATTGAAGGCACTATTGAAGGCACTGTCCAGGCTTGGACTCGGCTTGTTGCCACAGTCGCCGAGAAGAGGTGGTTTTGGGTCGTTTGCGTATTCGTCACATCGACCTTACATATTGTTTTCCTTTGAAGGGGAATATCCCTCCTGAATGTCATTGGTGTCACCGACCACTTAAGTCGTCACGTGCTAGTTGATAGTCACCATCTAGATAGTGTTTGTCGATGTTTCCATCATCCCTGAGACTTGGCGCATCAATTTAGCGCTCACGGCCAGCGTGGCGTGAGAGGCTACTATGCTCCTTCAGGTTATGGGAACTATTCTGGCCAATTCTGGACAATCTTTCGGCCCCTACGATGATTGGAGGTTTCCCAGATCGAATCCCCAGGTTGGCACCTCCCTTTACCAGATATTCCCTATAATAATAATAATAAAATAATTTGTTGCTGGAGCAACAGGACTGGCAAGGACCAGGAGGTCGCTGACCGCCAGCCTAAAGGGGAAGGGTAATGACAAGCGTATGTTAAAAGGAGATTTTTTTCTTTCAAAAGCAGAAATTAAAAGCATGTGGATGAGACAGAAATAAAACTAGTTTAAAAACAAAATTGCATAGCCAAACAGATTGGAATAGGAAGGCTAGGGTAGGGTCACGACTGCCTTACCACCAAGGTTAGACCTGCCAGGGACACATAGGTCCCCGATGGCATCGCCAGACGTGTAGGAAATGGTAAGGGAAGGGAGATGGCCAGTTGTACATTATCACTAATTAAGATGAATAAAAAAATGTATATATATAAAAATCACCCAACATAAGTTAAAAATAAATTTTTAAAAAATTTAACATTATTAGTTGAAGGTACCGAAAGGGTTGTGAGCCGCTAATACCGATCCTTTTTTCGTGTTGGGGAAACTAACAAGCCCTCTTAATAATAGGCGTAAGGTTTTCTGTAAGCAGTTTCCTGCGAAAGCCACCCTCCGAGTTCACGCATGCCATCCCTGAACGAAGGGCATTCCAAACCGAGACAACCCCGACCGCAAAAAAATATCATCTGCAGTCAAGGCGAGACCCTTGGACCAGCTTCCAGGGATGACCCCGGGTATTATGAAGACGAGGGGCAAGGTCAAAGAGGGGTATATCGACCGAAATAAGGTTATGTAGTATTTTATACGTTAGATTAAGGTCGAACCTCAGTCGACGAATTTCCAACAGCTCAAGGCTTGCCCTAGAAAGCCGTTCTAGGTGATCAACATCTCGAAGTCCAGGGAGGCGTTTGGTGAATCTCCTCTGCACCGACTCGATCAGGTCTATGTCTTTCACCAAGTATGGTGACCAAACTGGTGTAGCATACTCGAGAATTGGGCGCACGAAAACTTTAAATGCCCAAACCAATGTGCAAGATGGACTTCGGCACTTCTATGTCCATACCCAAGAAGGCTGACATCCCAACCTTCGTACTGTTCGAGAATGACAAATGTCTTCGGCTAAGCCTACGAAGACGGCGGCCTCCCAAGCTGACGTCCTACAAACGGCCATCAACGCCCCATGTGAGAAGCTGTTGTCCGCCATCCTCCCGAAGAGCTTAAGAACTTGCCGTCCCTGATTACCCAGCTCTTCCAAAAGGCCCATTTCACCACCTATCACGCCATCAACTGGGCGACAAGAGCGCTGTTCAATAACACACTCCTCCTTCGCGACATCACCTTGTCGTCGGCAAACAACTTGAACTTCTCCACACAACACCGCCTGAGAAATCTTCCGATTCACTAATCCGAAACTCTCTTCCGAGGCCAGATCCCAACACTCGCCCCTCACCTTGATGTCTCAAAGAAACCAAGACCACATAAACAATCCATGTCTTCAAGCCGCCCGTGGAACAGACAAGCCAACTCCCGCCGACGACTGGCACAAAAATACGGCATCATCATCCAGCCGCCCGGACGACACTGCCGCTCCACAGCATCGAAACCAGCAGCCCTTTCGTTCCGACGCTCCTCGCTCCCGCCCCGGCCAATGCTCCCATCAGAAGCGCGCCGCTGCCCCCGACCGAAGGAGCCGATTCTCATCACCCGGGGGCAGAAGAACGCAACGGAAAAATCAACAATGACGCCCTGCCCTTCGCTGGCCTTCCTGTTGGGGCCAGATTACGCTACTTCCTCCCGTCCTGGCAAAGACTAACCACCAATCTGGAAATTCTATCAATCATAAAACACGGCTTTCATCCGACGTTCCTGCACCAACCGCCACTGTTGCCATCTCCCCCGTGGGACTTCTCGCCCCAAACGACAGCTCCCCTGTCGCACGAAGTATCGGAGTTGCTACGGAAGGAGGCGATACGACAACTCTCCAATCCAGGCCCGGGGTTCTACAGCTCGATCTTCACCCGGCCAAAGAAATCAGGAGGCTCACATCTAATCTTCAACATGAAACCCCTCAACAAATACATCCAAAACGAACACTTCAAAATGGACACCCTAGACTCCATTCGCCAATCATTCATGCAGGGCGACTGGACAGTCACCATCGACCTGGAAGATGCTTACCTCCATGTCCCCCTCCATCCAGCAATCACCCACTACTTTCGTTTCATCTACAACCAAGAAGTCTTCGAATTCCGCTGCTTTCCCTTCGGTCTGAATGCAGCCCCAAGAATTTTCACTCTAGTACTGAAACCAATCCTGGCATACCTTCACCAGCACCAAATACAAGCCAACGCCTATCTCGACGACTGGGCCCTCAACGACCCGGACCCGTCCCAATTGGAACGCAACAAGGACAAAACCATCAACCTATTACACAGCCTAGGATTTGGCATAAACCTGGCGAAATCACGACTCCTTCCACAACAAGCTTTCACGTTCCTCGGAGCTTCATTCGACCTTCGTTCGGCATCAATCTCCCCCTCTCCAGAACGCATAGAGGATCTCTTACACCATATCCGGCTTTTTCGCCACCAACCAAGCTTCTCCGCCCGAGAACTGAACTCCCTCATCGGGAAGATGGACGCAATGGCCAACCTGGTCCCTTGCGGATGGTGGATGGTAAGACCATTCCATCACTACCGGATAGACAATCATTCAATCAACCAAAACAATCCGGACAGGCAGATCCGCTCGACAAGGATTTCCCCTTCGAATCCCTCCTCTGGTGGTCCGACGCCATAAACCTGTCAAAATCCGTGCCTCTGCAAGAACCAACACCCGACAACCGGATCTTCACGGACGCATTAAACACTGGCTGGGGAGCACACCTAAACAACCAGGAAATCTCCGGACTATGGCCGGCCACCCTCAAAGACTACATCAACGAACTGGAACTACGTGCAATCCTCCTAGCTCTACGGCACTTCCTTCCACTCATCAAAAACAAGGTGATACAGATCCAGGCCGACAACACAACAGCCCTGGCCTACACCAGGAAAGAAGGCGGAACGAAATCAAGATCACTCCACAACTTAATGACGGAAATTTTCAACCTGTGCATCCCACACAACATCACTCTCCTGCCGCTTCACATCCCAGGCAACAGGAATGTGATTGCAGACTCTCTGTCACGCCAGAAACCACCAGCAGGGGAATGGTGCCTCAAGAAATCCATCTGCGAATCTCTCTTCAATATCTGGGACAGACCGATGCTGGACCTATTCGCCACGAGGCACAATGCCAGACTTCCCCTTTACATCAGCCCGATTCCGGACGACTCGGCAATAGCAGTAGACGCTCTCACGTTTCCATGGCACAACCTGTTCGCCTACCTATTTCCACCATTCAAGCTACTTCCACAAGTACTCCGGAAAATAGAAGAAAGTCAGAATCTGTTCATTCTAATAGCCCCCCTCTGGCCATCAGCAACCTGGTTCCCGCTCCTCCTAAACCTAGTAGTCGACACTCCAAGAAGTCTCCCTCTTCTACCAGATCTTCTGTCACAACAGAAAGGAACAAAACTACACCCGAACCTTCCAAACCTAAACTTACATGGGTGGCTACTATCATCAAACTCCTCAAAAAGGCTGGCATTCATCAAGAAGAGGCCGAACGCATCGCATCAAAAGCAACCAGAGAATCGACAAACCGCATGTATGACAGCCACTGGTCTAAATGGATTCATTGGTGTATCGCAAAACGCACAAATCCACTCAACCCCTCTCTTCCCGAGCTCCTAAGCTTCTTCGGTGACCTCTTCAACATCGACAAACTCAAAGGCTCCACCATCCTCGTCTATCGGTCTGCACTAAATTCCGTCTTCAAAGCTGCCGGTCGCACCGCCCTACTGGAAGACTGCCGAATTTCTGCCTTACTACGCTCACCATCAGACGTTCCGTCACCAACTGGGACCTTTCCATCGTACTACAATCACTAATGGAGAACCCCTATGAACCCATGCAAGACAGCTCACTCCACCTCATGACTCGCAAAACTGTTTTCCTCGTAACACTAGCAGCAAGTCTAAGATGCTCCGAGATCCAAGCCCTTTCAGCAGACCCAGCATACTGCATCTTCGGCCCGAACTTCTCATCAGTCACACTCTTCCCGAGAGCATCCTTCAGAGCAAAGACTCAAAAGCCATTCGAACCCTCAAAACCCATAACATTCCCTGCCCTTTCGAATCTCACTGGAAACGAACCCGAACGTGTCCTCTGCCCAGTCAGAGCTCTCCGCTTCTACCTTGACCGCACTCAACACGAAGACATACGGAGAGGCAGGAACCAACTCTTTCTCCCAGTAGACCTCCAAACCGGCGAAACAACAGCCGCCATGGTGTCACGCTGGATCAGGAAAACAATCGAAGCAGCTTACGACAAACCCGAATTGAGTAAGAGCATGAGGATAGCAGCGCACGAAGTAAGAGCTATCTCCACATCCTGGGCCCACCACAACGCCACACCGATCGAAGAAATCCTAGTAGCAGCATCGTGGCGCCACCAATCCACCTTCACGTCCCACTACCTAAGGGATATGACGAAGGATGAATCCGGACTACACCGACTGGGACCGATCGTCGCAGCCAGGACCGTGGTCAAACCCCCTCAAGCACTCAGAACGAAGCAAAAGCAAGATCCATGTGGGAAGCAAGATCCATCCACCTAGAAGCAAGACCCTCAAACAACGGCCCTTTTCAGGGCTACCAATTCCCACGAAAGAGACCAATTCCTATTAGCCCATTCAATTGTTCTGAATAAAGTGCGAATTTTTCTCTTGCAGATAAAGAATTTATGGCGGAAAGCCTGCTTGCATCCCGGGGCGCTCATTCAGACGGTGCCCGCCACCAAATTTGACGAGGTCAACTGGTAATGCTAAAATTACCAGGTTAAGATGTTTTGGCAATAAAGAAAGAACATTTTGCCGGCCCCAGCCTGGCCGGCTAAAAATGGTTTCTTTTTGCCTAAAACATACTTAACCTTAACTCCCGCCCTGCCTCCCCTCTCGAGTCACCGTCTGACACATTGAGAGTAAAATGAATGCCGACAGCGTGCACGCTGGCGCTTTTATAAGGGAGGACCGCGCCGCGCATGCGCGGTGGGATATGCAAACAGGCGTCTACAAACCGGAAGAAACCTCCAGGGGAACATCACATTCGAGGAATGTAATGCTAAAACTACCAGGTTAAGTATGTTTTAGGCAAAAAGAAACCATTTTTAGCCGGCCAGGCTGGGGGCCGGCAAAATATTCTTTTTATATCGTTTTTAAAAGTACTTTTAGTTCAACAAAAAATTTCTCACTTCACTATGTTATGAGAGGAACCATAAATTATCTTTCTTTACTGCTAAAATTATTTTATGTGTTGACGTAGCCATAACAACGTCTCAAAACGATCATTCCAATTGAATTCATTGCTAATGCACGGACGACCTCGATCCGATCGTGTACGTAGCGCTGCCAAACCATGGAAGCATCGTATTGGTAACGGGATAATGAATGGCCAAGAGTGCACCTTGCATGCACCTAAAACAAGCAAGCAGGGTCACGACTTAAACAATCGATGATAACATCAAGTCATTCTCTTAGTGGCCCTATACTATTTTAGGTTCTGGTTGGCCAATCCGCGCGGATTTTTTGACAATGGATTGATCACGCCTGGTAAAAATTTCTCTTCGAGCAGACGAACCAACATGGCGACCTTATCTCTCGCTTCATCACTTTTTCCAACGTGGAAAATCTCTGAATTCGCCGCCTAGGGAGATTGTTTGCAATATTTTCAAATACATGGAGGCTTAGGACACAACACGAATGTTGAAACAACATATTTAAGAGACCAGCTTTGCCACTGGAAAATCTCAGAGAACGGTAAGCGTGTCTGTCAGCAGCAAAGGAAATACCGATACCCTACTCCGGCCAAAACTACGGCATGACTACGATTAGGCCTAACGCCGCAGACGACGCCGCCACGGCCTATCACATCGAAAGCTGAAGCGCGCAGAAAAATTGCCAAGCTTGCTCGCCCTTTGCCGTTATGATTCCGACTTTATCGATAGTCCAGAAAATGTTGCTCTACGCTGTAG
>JAHWFP010012308.1:0-31397 GCA_023313725.1 Lithobius niger | reverse complement strand
GTATGGCTCAGCGGTAGGTCCTCGGCCTTTGGTTTCAAAGGTCCTGGGTTCGATTCCCCGCTCAGGCAGTCTGACATATAAGTCCAAAAGGCAACGTAAATAAGTTTGCATCTGTTATTCGTTATTTCTTGTGAGCCTTAGGCTTTCCCGTCTTTAACTGGTATTGATTTGTCGCAATTTGTTAGTTTTTATAGCAGTCAGTAGATGGCGCTGTGTCGTCCGCCGTTCTAATTACGGTCGCCAATAAATTTGTAAGTATTCAAGAAGCACGATTGGCAGGTTTTACCACCAAGTGATGAAAACCGGTATTTTCCATGATTTTTACCTTGGTTTTTTACTTTGACCGAAAATACGGCAAAACTCGACTTGAAGTCAAATTAAAAAAAGTGTGCCTTATAAATAGTCAAATATTGGCAACTTATAAAATCTTTCCCTGTAAACGTCACATCGTTTACTTTGAAAATTCGTGTTCACTTCTTATTTGCCCACATTTACCCTTTCATACGCTATTTTCACAGTAAAACACATTCTTCTCACAACATCTACGCAAATTTATGCAACTGACTGTCGAAAATTTGCATAGAAATTGTGAGAAGACTATCTTTTACTGTGAAAATAAGCGTGTGAAGCAGCTTGCTGGTTTTTTGCCAGTTTTAGCCGGTAATAACCAGAAAAAAACTGTACAAACCATGTTTTTGCCAACTCTGTCAACGAGTGAAAGGTGTCCACTGACAAAGCCCGAACTTACAAAATCTCAAATACACACAAAAATTTTAATTTTCAAAGTTTTATTTGCTCGTTGTTAACCTGAAACAAAACATTTTTTTTTTTGTTTACATTCCAATTTTATATATTCTGGTCATTTATGTGTCAATTCGTGATGACTTCCATATTAGGTTCCATAATTCATTTTTACGATTTGTTTGTACTTTTAATTCATTTGTTATCCATTCCTTTCTTTTGATAATTTCCTCGTTTTTGTTCGTATGTCCTCCATTTGACTAATCCAGTTGTGCTGTTTGTTTAATATTACTTGGACATATATGTTTTTATAGTGCAATACCTGTAAAATGAGCTAAGCACCAGCTTTATTAACTGCATGGAAAAATGTATTTTCGTAATACAAAAAAAAGCGTTACCAGTAGCCAGTAATTAGGTAGATATCAACGTTATTCATATCGTTTTATCAATAAGCAATCGTTAAGCTGTGTCACTAACAGTGACTTTTATGTTGTCAGGCGACCAAAGTCTCCCGATCAAACAAGTTTCACTTTTCTATCGCATAGTTATTTATCCTCAGATGGCTGAAAACAGCCAAACTACCTTAGCTGTAAAGACAGTTAACGATCTAGAAAGGGACGTGCACAGGCTCCCGAGAGGGCAGGAGTAAACTTTTTTCTGGGGACCTTTTTTTTTATTTTTTGGTGTTTTAACCTTTTTTACCCCTCTTTTGTGGGACTTTAACCATTTCTTCCCCTCTTTACACCACTTTCTTAACCGTTATTGTCCTTCTTTTTTGGATTTTTTTAAGCTCTTTTACACCACCACTCCGCCGAAAAAGTTCACTTTTTTCAGAAAAAAAGGGAAACTTTGCCATGAGGGCAGGGGTTTGAGCCCCCTGCCCCCCCCCCCCCCCTGTGTGCACGTCCCTGGTTCTAGAGGTCGCCATGCTCATATATATTTTATCTGGATAGGTGTTATCGTGTTATCGTCTTGGCGGGCGACACACTAGCGTGTGTTTTAATTTCTGTCAGTATTTTAACGTCCCAATCAACTTTTGTTTCTAGAGTAATTTTAGTTGAATTATAACCCAATTTTTCCTTAAACTTGTTATATTACTATGTACCATCTTTACACTTTTACAATTATCAGTATCTCCTTTGATGTTTTTTTTCTATTTCACTACTATCTTCAAATGCTGAAATGACGAACTTGTTGTGTGATTGTTAAATTTAGTAGCTCTTCTTCTCCACGTATTATTTTCCCTTCCTGTTCTTGTTCATTTTTCTTCATCATGATTTTCCTATTCTTGAACCATACATATTTCAAGTCATTATCCTTTGCAAAGTTTCTTGTTTTCCAAAAAAGGCTTTTAGTGTACGAAGTCATATTTTCGTTTATCACAGGCTTTGCCTCTTCTCGTTGCCTATTTCTAATATTGTTATTTGTCACAGTTTTATTTTCTGGTCTAGCCACGTATGTTACCTTCCCTGTGTTTAAACTGTATTATTATAGAGCCCTTGACTTATTCTTGTCCATAGGATACCCGATGACCGCATTTACCTGGTTATCTTGACAGCCTTGGATGTTGAAATTGTCTGCTAGTTTTTGTACTGTTTTTCTGACATTTTTACTTTCCATCCAGGCCAGTTGGATAATTCCTAAATTTCTGTTACGATCATGCAGATCTTTCTCGTTGGCTTCTCTGTTCATAGTCGCTACTTTTTGTCTACCAATTTGTTTACCACTTCGCTGTCTTATAATGTTTGTATTCTGTGATCCATCTTCTTCATTTGTAACTTTATCTCTTCATTTTCTTTCTTCAATTCTTTCTGCTCCTGACTGATGAGTCATTATTGGCTCTTCATTTTTTTCGTTGACCGTGATTAGTTTGTCTATTTTCTTCTCCATCTCAATCATACTCATTTTCAACTTTGTTTATTTGTTTTATATTTTTTCTGTCATCTCTTCTTCTTCTTTTGGTTTATCAGTAACAATCTCATCTTCTTCATCGGCTTCTTCATTCAGGTCGTTTTCCGTTCCTGATTGAGTTCTTTGTTTTCGACATCTCACACGCTTCCAATATTCTTTTTTGGTGACACTTTTTGCTTTCCATGTGTCATTTGAAACTCCTGCACATTTGTGGTGGTATTTTATGTTGCATACTCCACATTTTACGTAATCTCCCTGTTTCGTTTCATATCGACATTTTAATGTTCTACTTGCAGATTTAAATATTTCACTCAATAAAATTAAACAATGGCTTTTGACTCTCAAATGTAAACACAACAGTGGTTTTAATACAGTAAATAAAGGACACGTAAAACGGCACCGAAAAGCATGGCTAGAGACAAACGTTAATACAAACAAAAACGTCAAGTGTGCCGTAAAAAAGGGGGATATATGATTGAAATTTCACTTGTTAAAATGCACACGGATAAAAATTGATGATTTTTCATTGAAATAATAAAATGTACAATTGAGAAAATTGCATCTGTTTAGGTGCTGTTGTGCTTTACGTTTTAAATATATGATTGGTAAAGCACAACAGCACTTAAATAGATGGAATTTTCTCAATTGTACATTTTAATATTTCAATGAAAAATCATCAATTTTTATCCGTGTTCATTTTAACAAGTGAAAATTCAGTCATATATCCCCTTTTTTACGGCACACTTGACGTTTTTTGTTCGTAATCCGTGTACCTTTTTTACAGCTATTGCGTCGCGCTACAAAGCTTTATGCATGCAGTCGATTTTGCTGGCCACTTTGAAACAATTCAACTCAGAGCTGAAAGCCTGCATCTGCGAAATAAATACGGCATTCTATCGTTTCTAGCTGCCAATTTCGATGCCGAAAACAACGTAGCTTAGTTTGGTTTAAATGTATATCGTTTAACTGAAACACGGATTCTTTCACGATATTTTATTTTGGAGCCATGGCCCACAGCCGTACCCCCATCTAACTCCTTACACTACACAACTTACACTTCATACTGCACACTACTTTCACAATACACAAAGCATCACATAAACTCATGAAGTCAACACAAAATTAACCATACACAAACTGCTCCCAAACCACGTACCGTTACACAGCACAACCCACTTCCACCACGGAAGATTTCCGATGGGCACGCGCACACTAGCATAAGCATCACCACAGCATCGAAAACATTTGGGACCTCGTTGTGGCCAATTGCATTTCGCCCTTCAACAATCGACTTTTTAGCAAAGACATACCACGTCCACGAAGAATGGATATGGAGTTTTCAGAGTGGCATTGTTCCCTAATCACAATGGTTAAAACAATGTGTAACAATCAAAATGATCGTTCAGGATCCTGTAACTCCGGAATGGCTCGACCAGTCGAAAAAGTGGTCTCTGTGAGGATGAAGCCCAGGGAAATTCCTGGCTTAGATCATATTTCAGATTTTAGGTAGGTGCAGTAGTTTTTATCTGAAACCGTGTCACACAAGAAGAACAACAACAAGTGAACACTTTTCAAATTTACGTGTGGCTCCGTACGTTTACTCTTGCACGGAATTGCATAAAAGTTGGTATAAACTTGGGAAAAGTTGCTATCTACTATCTGGCCAAGTTTGGTCGAAATATATTAAATAGAAACGGATAAATTAATAGTTTTAGTTTTGCTGGAGAGAGGACTTCAATCATATATACACAGCCGTGGATGATAAAACCCACACACGAACTAATTGTCTTAATGACTTTTTTCTTTTTAGTGAGGCGCGGTAGGAAGCAGAACGAAGGAGCTTCTAATCCAGTGCTGGCGTCAATCTGTAGCATTGAACGCATTTCCTGTTACATTTCATATATATTCCACATATATTCCCTACATTATTTGTAGGCTTTAGTTCGTCAATCAATCAATAGAAATTCGGCATGGTGTTACGGAAACTTCGGCAGTGCGACAGTTCGTAGCTAGTCGTAAAAAGACCATTAGTAGCCCTGGTAGAGCTGGACCGTTATAAGAACGAACGGGAGAAGCCCACTATGACCACAGATTAGGGTGGACAGGTAGGAAGCTGGTGAGGGAAAAGATGTGTTAGTACCATTACCGTACTTGCCTTTCGCCTTTCTTCCCTAATGTGGGTTTAAAATTGACTCCACCTTTCGTTCTTATAACGGCCCTGCTCTAAAGCTACTAAAAGGCCCCACTAAAATGCTATAAGGTCAGAAATCGTGGAATTACCCAGTTACAGCAGCCCCCCCCCCCCCTTCCCCCACCGCCACCACCCTGCCCATTCGCCTATTTCACGATTTCTGACTTCAAAGCAATTTAGATCGTAATTTTTCTGCTAGAAACTGAATAAAAGCTTCATACTTTCAAGGAAATCAATGTTTGATCCCCTTATTTTAAATCGTGTTTTGTTTGGGTTTTGCACCAAAATTAAATAAAGGATTCGTACGTAAAGCGAACTAAATAAACGGGTAAACCAACAGGCCTAAACTTAACTTCATGAACAAATGAGAGTAAAGGCATTGCGTTAATGTTAAGCCGAACACAGATCGCGTTCGTGAATGATCGCATAGACGCCGAAGTTTTCCCGATGGAGTTAGACCTAAACATCCTCCCTGTAAAGAAGTAAGATTCCAAAAATAAATCATAACTTTGTAACGGCCCATTCCCCCCCCCCCCCAGCCGATTTATGGGTACACTAGCTGGAAAGAACGCTGGAGTGGCTCTTTTCACGTTGCACATTTGCACCACGCATGCGCAGCAGCAGATTCCCTTTTGCTCCCTCCCAAGAGGCGGTAAAATAATTCGCTGTAAGATTCTCCCGGTGTAATACTCCATGCAAGGATCCACTAAATTTTCTCCAAGCCCAACCGATGTCACACCATTCCTGTGGGTATCCCCTCTTCCTTAATCCAATCTTCTTTTTCTTTCATCATCTTGTGGGTAACTAAGGTTCCAATTTTAAGTTCTGAAAGCATGTATGGTGGCGTGTGGTTTGTTGTCGGCTTACCCTGGGAACGAAGTCAATTCTAAAAAAAAAATTTAAAAAAGAGGAGGACCAAGAGTGGTACAAGGACAAATACCTCAATATTAGGTAGAGAATAGCCACTTGATGTCGTACGAGAAACGCCTGCCACTTCCGGTGTAATTTGAGTTAATTAGGATTGAAACGAGGACTTGTTTACGTTTTGGATGGAATCTGAGATGGACCAAAGAGTGAACCAAATCTTGTTAAGAGCTGGTTGTAAAGAAGAAAGACGGACGTGACATAGGTGGACTTAACTTCCGGAGGTGAACCAAGACTGCAGTCAGAGATGGCGAAGAAAGGACATTGCCGCGTGTTTTTGATCGTACACTAAAGCAGGATGGGAGCTACGATACCACGTAGCATCACGTTTCGTGTCTCAAGACACTTCACGAGCGTCTTCCCGGGGTTTGTTGTCATGGAGACTTGGTTTAGCCGTCATGTCGACAGTCTGGCTAGTGCGGCATGTCCGGTTCATAACACGACTGTGTCAAATGTGCACGAGAACCCTGCTCCATGTCTCGTCTCAGCCGTTTCTTCCATTTTCGGGTAGAGAAGGGCCCTTTGGAGCGTCGTGCTCATGTCGTTTGCGGTACGTAAAAGATTCTAGGAATTTCCGATTGCAATTACCTACCAAAATTGTGGCTGTAGCAAAACTTGTCGCCAAACTGAGGCAGAAATTGCGGATCTTGCCTCCCTGCTCCACGCCAGTTCTTGCTCGTGCTAGAGTGTTAATGTTCCGTAACAACGCTTCGGTAAAATACGAATTTGGCAGTGTTAAATCAACTAGTTTGGAGCTGGGAAGCTAAATCTGCAGCTTCTATCCCACCCGACCTTGTGACAAGCGTGGAATACAACGCGAGTTACAACATAGAAACACGTAGAACACGTTTACATCTATCATGACAAAACGGAGGATTCAGATGTGGTCAATGACCTTCACGGCCTTGTTCAAGGTCTGAACGGTGCTAGGTTCTGACGGGAATCAGTTTAGATTGCTAGTGAAAATTGAAAGTTGTGAGGAATCGTAAAACCCTACCCAACATCCCTACCCCCTCAAAAACACAAACAAAGAACAATGAAAATCACGGCAAATGTTAGTGTATCGGGCAAAATAAAAATTTATCTAATCACTTTATTTAAGCAATAATTTGCTTCAGAATCCCGCACTATATATAATACGCTTGTTGGTAATTATAACAACAATAAAATTTTGTTGCTAAGCTTCATGGTTTGAAGAACCTGAAATGGACCCTGGTATACCCTGCTGTAGTCAATGATTTGGATAAAAAGAACGTAAAGAAAGAGTAATGCCGACGCGACAAAAACAACAAAATAACCGGAACCAAAGTCTACAAAACCATCTCACATGCTGGGAAAGTAAAATTGCCTGGTCATTCGGTTGCTTTTCAAAAGTTGCCAAAAAGTTGGTACCAAATTTTACCTACACGATGAGATTAGGAAATGTCCGGCAGTCAAGGTAAGCTGGCGAACTGTCAACTTGTAAGAACCTGGTAACCCGACTAAGGACGGAAGCCGTCCATGACGGCAACCAGGGTAGAAGAATATATAGGTAGTGCCATTCGTTCTCTGACAACGGCAAACATTTGGACGAAACTATGGTACCTGCTTTCAATGATTTACCGTCAGAGAGCCCTGTCGTCAAGTAATAGGAAGCGCAAAGCATCATGGGGATCAAAACTATTCAGCGCCACTAAAACAAATTGATCACGATAAGAACACAAAATTAATCACTTAAACAAATCATAATTCAGATTAGGACTTCAAAGTAATTTTAAGAAAGACCAGAACTGGCTGATCAACTTTTATTCTATAAATCCCACATTCAATTTTAAAACGGGTTGTCGTTACAAGTGGAGCTAACTATAACGCATGGTTTTGTGTTCCGAGAACGTCCGAGAAGCGTGCTCACCGGCTATTAAGGCTGAAGCTTCTTCCGTGGTTTACGTTTATTGTAACGATCTATATATAGTCCGAATCGAACACAGAATAAGTTCTTCAACTTCGGATGTTGCCCACACACGAGTATTTCGTCAATTTCAGCAGGTATTGTCGCTGTTACCATGGTTACTCATGGCAACGATGCCGCTATTTTTTTAATTTCAAGTTTCGCCTCCAACGAGAACCTGACAAGTGCTGCCTTCTGGTGTCGTTGTTGGAAGCAGGTATTATTTTATGAAACGTTTTCAGAAAAGCGTCGCTACCTACTAAACTACCCTAACGGGAACCATGCTTACGGATGGCATGCATGCGTCACACACCCATCGGTAGATCCATTATCCGCCTAGTTTCCAAAAAGGGTCGGCCTTTGAAAGTAGTGATATCATTTAACCAAAGAAAGTCCACCAAGGTTAATCCTATTAGCCAAGTTAATCGCACCGAATAAAACTTTGGACGTTAAATGAAAACTTAAAGATTGCTATCGCTATAGTAGCAATCTTCCACTTTTCGTTTAACATTCGAACTATTAGTAGGTGCGATTAACTTGGCTAATACGGTTAATCTTGGCGGCCTTTTTCCTGGTTAAATGATATCACTACTTTCAAAGGCCGACCCTTTTTGTTAACTTGGCGGCTTCTCTTATACCAGTTTTGGTATGACTCAAGCGGTAATACCCGTGTTGATAAGTTGATGAAATACTTTTTTATTTCTGCTTCGCCTGCTTGCTCCGTGTTCTTAAACCGTCAAAGAATTTTGTTTGGAAGACAAAGAGGTCAATTTTTCACTAAGCTGGATGCCGTCACGTTAGGCATGTTGTTATTAAGATTTCCTGAATTCCTTAGCTTCGCGCAGTGCGTGGACATCCTACGTCCCTATTGATCCGGCAATGTGCACGTGTCGTTCCATTGCCTCTAGCTTCAGAGAAGTCTGATTCACTCAGGGGACGGCCGGACGGAGGCGGCCGAATGGTTACCACAGCAGTTCTTTACGCACCCCAGAAATTTTATTTGTGAGTATGATACGCTTAATAAATTTGGAATTATAAATATATATATATTAAATCACTCATGATTAAATTAAATAAATTTGTTACAAAAGGTAACAGTTCAATAAAGGTACCGGTAGGCTAGTGATACCCGCAGAAATTTGGCACACGTCATCTTATGTTAGCCATCTTTCTTTTAAAGATACCCAATGAGGGACTGGCTCCCTCTTTGATTGGTAGAGCATTCTAGATGACCGCGATGCGATTAGACAAAAAGATTTTCCTACAATCGCGTGAAAAAGGTAAAGCCACCAGTTTCAATCGGTGCCTTCCAGTTTTGGATTCAACACGAATAAAAAGAAACGACCATAATTCAAGTTGCAATGGCCGTGAAGCAGTGAGTATGTTAACACTAAATCGCTCTTAAGTCGACGAAGGTCGACGGAGTCAGCTTCCAGAATATTAAGTCATCTCTTCTTAGAAAAACCAGGTATGACTTTAGTAAATGAGCGGTGCAGAGACTCGACACGTCAATGTCCTTAACAAGATGAGGCGACCAAAGCAGACTCACATACTCCAAAAATTAGTCGTACAAAACACAGAAAACCCAAAAGAGAGTTTTGGGATCCCAGGATGAAAAACACCTCGTAATAATGGCAATTCTCTCTGTGTCTAGTCTTCCTAACAATATTGCTACAGTGGATAGCACATTTCAGGTCTTTATCAAACCACACCTGAAAATCTTTTACAGTATATCCCAAAGAAGTTCCAGGTATGCAATAGTCAAAGAGTGATTAGTAATTCCTATATTGGAAGATATTTTTGTATCGGCCAATGAGAGTCGACGATCATTAGGCTAGTCGGTTAAAGAAGATAATGCAGATGATAGAAGCAGTTGTTCGGACCCATCCACTATTTCACGATATAGTTTTACATCATCGACAAATTTAGCATTTCTGCTGCATGGTTTAAGTGCCTGTAGATCAGAGATATATAGTGTAAATAACAAAGGGCCAATAACTGACCCCTGAGGGACACCACTGGTCAATTTTTATCCCGAAAAATGTCAGAGTTAATAGATATATATATTGCGACCTGTTACAAAGGAAGTCTTGGGTGCACGGGTAGCTGCGAGCACTGGGGCGTCAGATTCGATAGGCATCCTGGTCCCAGCTGTACATCTCTGGCTTCGTGCAGACCCAGGTTCGATCCTGGTGATGGGAAGTGTATATGTACGGGTTTTTCTCCGGTTGTTCCTCGCCCGTTGCACGAGGGTTTCCTCCGGGTACTCTGGTTTCCTCCCGCATGCGGCAAAAAACAACTGTAATGGTGGTACTTCTTCCACTGAACATCTGCCGCTAGGGTCTTTGGGTGGGTGGGACTCTCCGTGCATCGTCTATTTCTATTTATATTTCTTGTATTCAATGTGTTCCTTCCCTCCAGTACCAAAAGTTTGTAACTTTATATTTACGGTGAAATACCGAAACCAAAGCTTCAGCATAATCATTTGAATGAAATCAGTTGGTATGCTGGGGTCAGGATTTAAAGTCCAGTCATCCAGCAAGGCTACCTGGATGTAAAGGCTTAACGTTAGAAATTCGACGCGTCGTCCAGTTAGCCACCGATTCTGCCACCAGTCGTGCTACTTACACCCTAAAATTGAACTGCTCTAGCATGCGGACTGAACTGTGAAAGGTACGTGTGACACGCGATAGGCGGATTTTAAACTTAAAACACTGCATTGACACCAACTTATTAAAATTTAACAGCTTCATGCTACGTACCTCTTTGGTCACTCCACGACAAAACAAAGCCTCCGGAGGTTTAATTTCATGAATTTCAAGCAGAAGAGCAACCAAGGTACGTGTGTATTGTACCCTATGATACGCTATAGCGTTTTCAATTCTCATTAAAAATGTGTTAAACGATCCTTTGACGTAGCAGTAAATCGTCCGAAGACTTCAAGAATAGTCACCATTACCGTAAAATAATGTTCGTTTAGCGCTGCAACACCGGTAAATCTGGTAATGAGAATATATCACGTTTTTGTGCATCTCGCATACACTAATCAATGCTACGATTGGGGTTTTTCGTTCTTCGTGCTTTCAGTTCAGCGCAATGCTTGGGCGACGCGTCTAGCCTGCTACGTGAAATCGAGCGTTAAGCCTTTTAAATATAGTCTTGCATCCAGGTACTAGAGAAGCTGAACTATGATAGATCTCCTAAACATAAAGCCGAATTGGGATTGGTCAATTAAATTATTCTTGTTTAAAAAAGGATAATATCTGGTCGCGAATTATACGCTCCAGAATCTTGCACGGGACGCAGATTCCTGTAAGTCTTTAAAGAATAGTTTAAAATTATGAAAACCCTCTTTTACTAAGGACCATTGCAAAATAATTGTAGAACAAAGTTGAATAGCTGCCGTCTGGACCCATCGAATTACTGTTTTTAAATGAAGCTAACACAGTAATAATAGTTTCCATGAAAAAACCGATATCACACAAGTTGGAATTAATTAAGAGTGGATGGGACTTTGTTGTTGAGTACACAATTTTTGCAAAATGCATCAATTAAAATAGAGGGTGACCACAAATTATTAACCCCATAAAGAAATTAAATAGAAAACAAAACGAAAACAGATATTGGAAAATTGTAAAGTGCCAACTGTTTATTAACTCAAAACTCTTTTTACAAAATTTCTGGTGATGATGTCCTCATAATTGTAAACCTCCACATGCGCCCCCTTTGTTGCTCGGAGAATATCCAGTCGAAAATAGATTTCTCCCCAAACATTTTTAAGCATATCTACTGATACTATGTTTATTACCCTGGTTTTTCTTGAGGGGCTTTCTAAAGGACAAAGTGTTCACAAGAAACATAACTTGTGTGCAGGAATTACGGGACAAGATCACCCAGGCGATAAAAACTATTCAGATAGACATTAGGCCTTCCAGTGAACTTTCGAAAAAAAGTAGGACTTTTCCAGAAAAAAAGTAGGACAACAAGGAGCAACAATAATAGAAAGCTGTTACAGTCTGGGACATGTCTTGCTTGTATAGTTGCTTTGGTGCACTGAATTTTTTCAGCCATATCGTTCTTTAAAACATGGTCTTTTACAGTTCTCAGTACGATAGAGTTTTTTTTTGTAATGATATGCGCCCTGATGTCATCAGCGCATTTTTGAGCGAGTTTCCTCTTTCAACAGCAGCATTTCCATAAGCTAAAGAGAGGGCGCATTTTACAACTTTTGCTAAGTGAGGCTTCTGTCCGGCTTCTTCAGTTGAAATATTTTTTCCCAGCAAGAGTCAATTCTTCGTAATTAGTTCAACTTGGTATGTTTATCAACTTTACAAGTCGTCATAAACATCAGAATCAATTTGGTAACATTTCCATTCATCTATTATACCTTGTCCGTTTCAAGTGGCTGCATGGAATGCCTCGTCATTGTAAGTATTCGCTCAAGTGCTTGTTGCAGAGATTTTGCCTTGTTTGCAACCCATGAAGGCATTTGAAGGTGCTTTAAAACTTGATTCTTTAAAGGCAGTATTTTTGCCAGTTTCTGGTACGCTACCGTGAAGAAGTTGCATGTATTCGTACATTATTCGCAGTCAAATGGTCCAAGACGCTCCAATTTTCTGTTTGAGAACCAATTTTCATTTTTCGTTTGGCAAGAGATTTTCTTTCCTTACATTTATTGCCAAGAGAACACTGCCTGTGACATTTTCGAGAACTTCTGGTTTCATAAACTGCCTAAGACATTATAATATAATATCATTAGTTTGTATATAAAGCATGTGCACCAGTTTACCAAAGTAACTTATTCTTTCTGTAAGAGCGTTGTCAGAAAATTGCCGAAGAATTCACAGCAGATATCAGAAACTGCATTATCGGAAAAGCAGAATCGTTGAACACTGTAATAATTCTCTTGTAACAATCTGATTGGCTGAGATTTGTTAGTTCAGACTGTATTTTGGTCTGCGTCTGTACTGAACTTTACAAACTTCAGCATGTGCAACAAGCAGAAAATGGCGATTTAGAAGCTGGATCTCCAGAATTCCTTAACTGCGTCCAGATTTTTTTTTATTAGTGATTAACTTAGATATCTACGTCTTGGACAGGATTTGTTCTTCGAGATAAGATCCACTTGTTCTCTGCAGTTGACAAGTGAGAAAGTAAGACAGTCCTGATAGCATCCACATTTACCATTCTCTGAAAGACTGCTGACCACTCGACGCTGTGCAATTTACTACAGACCCCCATCAAAACCCAACAAATTTCGAAATGGGCGTTGCTCATTTGGCGAAACAGAATACCTGCAATTTATGACAACAAAGTTAACAGTATCAGGGTCACTGTCACCGAAATACTCCTGCCCATCAGTGTCGTTAACAAAATAATCACTGACAACCAATACTAGGTCCAAAATATTTATTCCACGAGTCAGTTTGTTCACTAGTCGATCAAAAACCAGGTTAGCGTGCAGTCCAAAAATATTCTCGGTGAGGAGACGCCAATACACCGGGTTTGTCCAATCAATCCTGGACATAACTGAAATCCCAACCACTGTATTTGGAAGTTTGGGAGATGCGTTTGATTTACCAAATTATACATATAAAATCAGATAAAAATGTGCGTACCTAAGTCAAAAACCACCGTGCACTAACATCTTTCAGCGATCGACAACAGCAGTTACGTATTCTGGCAGCTGTGACGGAGTGAGGTGATATAGTGGGCGAGGGGCTGATGACTTCATCGCGAGGCTGTGACGTCACCGAGCACACCACTCATCTGGGAAGATTCCATCACGTCGGCTTTGATGGACGGATTAAAACGGCAGGAAAGCGGGTGATGTACACACAACCATTACAGGATCCTTAATTTTAAAGAGATGATGTTCGGTATTAATAAGTTTGGCATCATTTTGCGCCGCGTTCTGCTGGAAGCAAAGCCTTGCCTCTGTGAATCGATTCTGTACGGGGGAGTTGTGGGGGAGGTGTGCTCAAGAGATTTATGGAGGAGCTCCAGGAGCGAAGTTGGGGGCGCGTTGAAACCCCGGGGGACGTTAAATCTTCATTGCGGGTGTACGATTGAGGGCACCTCGACCACTAGTCGGCTCATCCATCGCTCCTAACCCACGCCCAGAAGCGGGTGTGATCGTACGTCAGGGATGCCAGCGATGCTCTTTCGCCCGAACTTCGCCGCTGTTGGCCGGTCGTCTACTCGGTAGTACGGTAACCAAATATTTTTTCAGGTTGGGGAGGGAGGGATTTGTGGAAAGGTGTAAGTGGGGAAAGGTTTCGTTGAGAACGCTCAATTACGAAAAATGAAAGGGGGAACCAGAAATAACTCGACGTAGTGTCAACGCTCAAGTGCTGCTATAAGTTGTAGGAGAATGTGAGCAACAGAGGGGAACAGAACGTTTAGAGAAAGGACAAAGAGAACAGTTGAAAAGTGAATGAAGATTTGTTGTTACTCCGGCAAACAGCAGCGAGCATGAAGCGGGTTAGTAGTTGCGTTATACTTCAAACCAAGGCCGAATGGGGCAGAAATTGCGTGTATCCCCTCCTGGCTTAGCGCCAGTTTACGTGCGTACCAATGAGTTAACACCGTTTACCGTTACTTGGGCAAATAAGATTGTGGCGATGTCGAATCAACTGTCCTGGAGCCGGGAAACAAAACCCACAGCTTCTCATCCAGACGACCGTATGACAAGGGATGAAATACGAAGCGAAAGTTATGGCATTCTCGCGTATGTAGGCCTACGCATTCATAAACTGCTAAAAGCTAGTAAATGGTGAGGTGGTGAATGACTTGAATGAGAGAGTCGCATTGCCGTGTGTTCAGATTGATTGAAGATATTGGGTTGGTTATGGTTGCCAGGGGAGGGGGGGGGGGGGGTAATGCTTCAACACTTCATTGCATACTTTTAATAGAATTTTATGTGCTGTTCAGGGTACATGCACACATTTCTGAGAGTAAATGAAACTTCAGTATTCGATCTCATTTCCAATATTCTGAGAATTGAGACTGAGTGGAATTTGACGGGGAGGTGGCGTTATTGATTTAATCCACACTGTCGGCGGTGAGAGAGCTCAACCTGGTTGCTGGAGGTTTGCGGATCAGGTCGAACCCTTGGAAAGGGGATCTTGGCAAAGTTCCCGGCAGGATTGCCGGCCAGGGTAGCATGAGAGGCTACCATGCTCCTACGATGATCGAAGAGTTTCCGGTTTAAATCCCTGCATTTGCTCCTCCCTTTTTCCAGATGATTCTTCTTCTCAAAAAAGTCTGGTAATGTTCAAAATTGAGCCGGCTCAGCCACACAAGCACTAGATTGCTTCGGCTGACTTAAGGCTCAAAGAAATTCGGTTTTTATTTCGGAGTGGCTACCGCCTTTCTAGCGGCGTTATTTCAGCATCTCAGCGCTGAAATTGAGCTCTGCAGTTTATTCTGCCATTTGCAACCTAACCCTAACTTCGTTACGTTAACTGGCTTCAGGTTACAACTTTGTTACGCAAACATGGATTCTGTTGTCTAACCAACTGTTTTCTCATCAACATCACAAAGCATACAGAATTGCCCTAAATCGTGTATTAAAAACCCAGTCGAAACTAAAGCCCACCCCCTAAAATGCCGTAAATCATTAATAGTAAAGTTAAAGCCCACCGCTCAAATTGTCGTTTTTCTACGAAAAACTACCTAAAAGTTATATGATGTGAATAAAGATAGTACTACTTGCTATGTTTACTGGCCCCTTCTCCCTCCCTGTAGTAATAGTGGACTCTTCCTTTAACTCCTAGCACCTGCACAAGGCCTGGGCATCTCTCACGTAAGCCTCCTCCTTTCTTCACAGCAATTAGAAGGATGTACAAATTGGTCTTTCAGAGATCGCTCAAAAGAATTTTCTGTAATAGATGTCCAGAAAGGTTAGAAAATTGATATTGCTTGATTTAAAGCCCACCCCCTATTTTTGCCAAATTACCTGCATAAGCCCATGGGCGTTTAATCCACGATTTATGGTATGTATATATGGAAATCATAGACTTAACAATACATGTGTGACAGCTAGCGCACGGACGCTCTAGAATCTAAATAGTGTATATTTATTTCCCATCGAATTGGACAAAATAAGTCAAGACTTGGTTCTCAGTCTGCAATGGTTTTCGTCCATTAACTCTGAATTGAGATGTTGACATGAAGTCAGGGCAGATAGAAACAATCCCCTGCCCGAAACTATCTTTTAAAAAAAAATTTACTATTAAGGAAAAGACATGTATTCTAACCAACCTTTCTAGCAGGTATTCTTCACAATGTACGACGTATGTACTTCTGCATTCGTATGAGAGTGAGATGAAACTGAAGAACGTACTTACCTACAAGAAAAGCAAACAAAAACAAGAGTAAGAAAACACGAAAGATAATTTTCTGATTTCATGCATCATCACATAACCTATAGGCTACGTTACACAATCAAGAAACAAACACAGACCATCAAACCTCGAACAAGCAGAAAGGGAACCATCTTTACTATTTCTTATTACTAGAGCCGCGCACAATGAGTGAACGACAAACAAAACGCTGTACAAAACGTTAATTTATGCCTGCTTCTCCTCCACACAAATTGTTAACAAGTATCTGTAAACATTCCGTGTTAGCCAGCGTTGTAATATACTGAGGGCGCTGGCGCACACGGTATTCAGAATATAATTTCCGCGGGGCCGTTAACAGATAGTAGGTCTGTAGATCGATAATTTTTCTGGAGGGGCAGCTCTTCATTTTTAGCCCCCCCCCCCCAAAAAAAAAATGCATGTTTTCCTAATTCCTTAAGTGATACTTTTTAAGCCTCCTCCCCCCTCCACCACCATTGTCCAAACTCTCAAAACAGGAGAGGCGCGGGCGGAAAAGTTTGCTGGAGAAAAAAGCTGACAAAGTCAAACAAGCTTATATTTCTTGTCGTGATCAAGAATTTTACAGTTTTTATATTTGTTTGGGAAAAAAAAGTCTTAAAATTTATTCGGAAGAAAGTGTACCAAAAGCAATTCTTGGATGTAATTACGTTCCCGTCAGCCTTGCATCACTACCACCGATTTTACTCATTGCAAAATTACAATAATTTCTAATATGCCTTTTTTTTACGAATAAAATTGGTCGGAGCATGGATATACACATGAGACACCAGACCACATCAGTGTTGTCAACGGTGCATCCAACACCACACAGCTAGTGCTTTATTATCATAGTAAAAACAAGACAACTAAAAAGAAGCGAAAAATTCAAACAATTTAACTAAATAAAAAACCTTCAGAGCTCGTACAGCCATGGAATTCGCAGATGTGAAGGTCACAAAAAAAGAGATTAAAGCTCCCTCGAACGAAGGGAACTCTAACTTAAAATCCAATTCCTGCAGATAAAAAAGATTGACGGACACACAGCATACATGCGTATCACAAAAACAGAGCCTGCATATCTTATAAGTTAAAAATGCACACGCAAAATACACACACAGCCGCACACCCGATACAAAATTAAAACATAAACCTACAAACTAACAAAACACCTGCATAATACACAGATTAAACACACACACACACACACACACACAAACATGGCACATTTAAACATAACCTGCGTTCACTTTCTGACATTACCAAGAGAAAAAAAAACATTTCTTGTTCTTTGGAATTGGATCTCAAATTATTATAGTGCATTTCGTTCGAGGCAACGCTAAACTGTTTTCTATTTGTGTACCTTCACTGCTGTGAATTCCATGGGAATACGAGCTGTAATGTTTTTTTCCTTAAAGACCAAGCTGCTTTTTGTGTAGTTAATTGTACCATATATACATATAGTGTGTTACTGAAGTTTCACGATATATGTATTTCATCTATGCATGCACTTCAGTGTTAATTTGCCATTTGTGCTTGAAACACCACATATTTTGTAGTGTTCGATGCCCATACCGGAACAAGATGTCTTCAGATTGTCAGGATATTTTAAAGTAAATTAGTTACTTGCGATTTAAAAAAATAGCCCCATAAATACAAGTTAAGTCCAAGAAATGCGCTTTTGTAATTAGAGCAACGAGGCAATGTATCGAAGCGTTTTACCAGCGATTAAAAAGTATAGCGATAGCGTATTCTGACTTATCCTAACCTATAAGCGATGTTATACCACGGCTGTGACGTCACGCTAACTCAACGCCATGCTAAATTTCCGTTGGTTAAATCCCGTTAACCAACACTGGAAGTGTGGTCATCGCAAAAAGTGTGGGTTATCAAGTCACACTTTTGCCGATAACCCACACTTTTGCCAATAACCCACACTTTTCACACTTCCGGATCACGCGACCGGGAACACACACCAACGACCAAATACATCGTGAAAAAAAAAACGTAACGCAATAAAAACGCACAAAACTTAATTACTTAAAAGGAATGAAATCCCATCCCTGCAAACTCTTATACGTCTGGCCAATATCTAAGCCATTCACGCTGCGTTAACTCCCCTCTCCCCCTCCCTCCGCAAACTAAAATGCAATGACCTTCATTCATACCGCTACCCTATTACCTAGTTTTTACACAATTCTCAAACTACAAACGCTCAAAATGAATTACATACCTTCCCAGAATGTCATTCTATCCCTGCAGCCTTTTATCGAAGTTCTATCACTCTGAATAGTTTCGAAAACACAAGCGACCTGGCTAGCGTGAAATACGGCGAAACGACGCTGCGTATCATTCCTGCCCAGTCCCCCACAAACGGACGCAAACGATTCGTCGGTCTATACCAACCACTCCACCCTCAGTAAATTAAAATGAAATGACCTTCAGTCTTTTTCACAAAACACAACGTCTTAATTAAATACGAGTTAGCTTGACGTCCCAACCTTGATATAAATGTTATTTATTAAGAACTATTGGTTATCGACTTTTAAACCACGGCTGCGATGATTTGGCCACTCGACATGCAAATCGTCTCGGGAGTCCTCGCGGCCAAATCATCGCAGCCGTGGTTTAAAAATCGATAACCGATAGTTTATAACCAATAACTATTACTTACAGCAAGCGCACTCGGACATTAGTTGGGGCTGCTAAAGTGAATTAACATATGAAATGTGAATCTAACCAAAAAACAATAAACTGCAAACAAAACAAGCAGGGGGTAGCGACTACCTAGTCACAACCGGTTTTCTGTACACTTCCGCCACTTTCGAATATGTTGAGGCGCACACCTCTATCGCACACTGAACAGCGATTTCTGTCACATAAACTAAAAGCAGTAACCATTACAATTGCCGGTTGAAAAGGCGTTTGGTTTTAAGCGTAATTGTCAGCTTTTAGGCCTAATTTTCATGTGAATTGTTCTTTCGTAAGAAGCAGCTAACGGAGAATTGATTGGACAGTTAGTAGGCCTAATCATTTACGCAACACGGTCTGTCTCCCATCATGCCACTTATATATAGATCAGTGGTAGCAAGCATAGTCACGGGAGAGACGTCATAATATAGTGTTGTTGATAAAGCCAGCAGCGACTCGTAGCAACTCGACGTTGCCATGGCAACGTGATTTTAAGCCTAATTTCCCGTTTTTAGGCCTATTTTTTTTTACTTGCCGTTTTAATTATCGTAAATAACGGAGAATTTGGTACGAGACTAAGTCTATTTATCCAAGCAGTAGATAATGCCTTTTCTAATTGGTTAAGCGGTTCAGGGTTTAGGGAGCTCTGAACGACCCGAGTGATTGTTTTACTTTGCTTTAAACATTGTTATTATGCAACAATGCAATCAGCAAGCGCCAGCTGCAAGACGTAGACTCGAGATTAGCCTTAAGGATTTGTTAAAAAAAAAGTCAGTGCGTTTGCAAGGAGTACAGACGACCAAATTAGAAAACAAAAACGAGCTCCTTTCATGTTTAATCTAATATAAACTGCGTGGTACGCCAAAGTAGAAGACAAAAACGAACTCTTTTGATACTAAAGGTATAAGGTTTAACTGATCCGAAGTCAAAACAGCAAAGGAATACAAATAAACTTTCCTGTACGGTTTCAGATACTGCATTGTTGCTTATGATTGTTTAGTCCACGTGAAACCGTACTTCTGTATCTAACCATTATACACGTAAATACATAAAACCAGAACCAAAACTTCAAAAGTTTTCACTGCCAAGCATAGGAAGAGTAATGTAAGGATATACACACCGCTGACTTTCTTAGTTAAATTTTTCAGTGTCTTCAGTCACGTCAAGGTTGTTCAAGGTTTTCAAATACTTTTCCAGGCATGGAATCTCCTTATTACTTTCAGGACATTTCCAGGTTTTCAAGGACTCACATGAGCCCTGAATTGCCTGCATGTAGCAGTGCTAAGCACACATAAGATGACTTGTTTTTAAACATTTTCCAGCGATGTCGTTTAGACAAGTAGAATGCACCAATCAGTAGCTGATCTATCGTGTGGAAAAGTAAAAGTGGTAAAAACAGTTCAGCAGTAGGGTTTCACATGGACTAAACACTGCAGCAACACTACAGTGTCTGAACCTTACAGAAAGGTTTATTTGTGTTCCGTTGCTGTTTTGACTTCGGAGCAATTAAACCTTGCCTTAAGCATCAAATGAGTTCGTGTTTGTTTTCTAATAATACTATAATGCGTGCACACTAGTAGTTGCAATTATCAACTAAGAATATGAATTTCTATTAACTTTGCGTAAGCTAAGAGTAGTTATAATGCCGTATCTCTTGTTTACTTTAATATACTCTCTGATTAACCGTTACTTCTTAAAGCACATTAAAAAACCGGAAAAATCGCAATTTTAACATTTCGCGTAAAATCAGTCACAGAACTGAACAGAATAAAAACTGCAGTGAGAATATAGATGGTGGCATACTTGTCTTCACTGCACTGCGGTTCCCGGGTGCTACGTCGGGTTTTTGTTTACATAGTCACAGAGCTATTGAGTACAAATTACGCACGACGTACTGATACGTTATCCCAATCTTTCGTAAAAACAGAATCTAACGTATTTTTACCGCCAGTTAATTTTAGTAACGGACAATTATTTCAATCGAGGGAAGCCGGGTAGCCCAGCTATCAAGGAATTAACTGACAATAAATAAATTACAAACAAAAACGTGAAGCGTGCCGTAAAAAAAGGGTTATATGATTGAAGTTTCATTTTACTTATTAAAATGTACACGGATGAAAATTGATGATTTTTAATTGAAATAATCAAATGTACTATTGAGAAAATTGCATTGGTTTAAGAGCTGTACGAACCCCCCAAAAAAGTCGCGAATCACAACAGCACCTAAACGGATGAAATTTTCTCAATTGTGGATTTGTTTATTTAAATTAAAAGTATCAATTTTTATCCATGTACATTTTAAAAAGTAAAGTGAAACTTCAATCATACAACCCTTTTTTTTTTTACGGTACACTTGACGTTTTCGTGGGCGATAATCATAAGCAGTGCAGTTCATCAGCTTTCCTGAAACAATAATTACATTATTTTACTGTGTATTCATTGCCGACGTAGGAACGACGATTGCCTATAGTACTGAACCGAAACGAGATGTTGTAGCACAGGTTCAGTTGCAAGCTCTCTCGAAGTATTTTTTCATTAAAATATGCAGAAAATTGCCGAGAAGACGGCAAGTCGGCTCCCGAGAGACTAAAAGCACCAGCAATTCTGACAGTAACATTAACAAGAAGGAGCTGGAGTGAGGTCTAGTCCCACATTTGCTCGATCCCTTTGTCAAAGATTTAGCAGTTTTCCTCTGAATAAATTATAGCTAAACACTCTAGTTTGGAAAACTAGGCGGGGAGTAAGAAGAGTTCACTCACAGATCTTCCCACCGGGACTTCTAAGGCGATAGATATTTTGGCGAAAAAGCAATCCGGAGAGTGCAATGCAATCTACAGGTGCAAAAAAAGACATTAAAGCGGATATTTAAAGACGCATTACGACTATTAGGATGGCACTTTAAGGTGAAGCCAGGGAGGGACGTTAGACTGTTGAGTCGGATCACTCAACGCAATGCGTCACAGCTATTTCCGTTCGTGAAGTATACACGGGCGAGATTACACAAGAGGCCTTAGATGTGACGTCATTCGTGTAGGGATCCGAGCCCAAACTCGGTTATGTGCCCCACTACACAGAGAAAACGACAAGAGAGACAATTTAGCTGGAGAAATCCATGGGGAAAGCCCAAACTCTTCACGTGCCATAATCGACGTGTCGTGAGCACGAAGCACCAATTGGTACATTAATGCACTTTAAAACAATTTAAACGTTTGGAGTAGTCCGGCATACGTTTGGTAAAGAGTATTGATTCGTTTGTTAGTCCAGTTTCGTGTCGAATCATCCGATTGGTCCAACAAACTCAACAGCCAGTGAGATGCAAGTAGCAGTACAAAACGGTGACAACCACACCAGTGATGACAGACGCCTATGAGTTAGAAATAAAAAAAAAGTGGCCGTTGCCTTGCCGATGCATCTCGCGAAAATCTTACACTGATCTCGTGCTGTGCGTAGTATTAAATGGGCCGACCCTACCTAAGCTGTGTATAATAGAAGGTCCCTGGGTAAAACTGCTTATAAGCTGCAGTTGGCAAGACGCCCTTTATTAATTGTCGACACTAGTCGGGGAGCAGTTGTAAAAAAAGCATGCATATTAGTTCTCAACTTTTATTTTTCACTTGGGAGTTGTTCTTTACACCCCAAGGAATGGTTTTCCACATGTTGCCACCTTGGCAATACGCATTTCATGTATTAGGCATTAAAGATGGCGGTCAAAATGGCGCTAATTTTTACCATTTGGTCGATTATGCAAGAACCGTTTATGATACACAAAAACGGTTAAAATAAAAGTTGTTTGCAATTATGTACTCTACAATGTCATTCCAATACATTTTTTTTTCATATCTCTTATGGGTTTCGAGAAAATGGATTTTTAGGCCATTTTCTGCCATTATTTGGCTAATTTAATGCTAAGCCCAACATACGTCTCTATTTGTCACTAACAACTTTCAGTTGCTGCTTTATCATTTCTAATTCAGGTAGATGGCTCCAACTAGATTCATTCGAAAGGTGGAAGTGTCTTCTTTGCAACAAAGGTCGTTGAAAGGGTCTACGACTGTTAGGAACCGAGCCACGCCCATTTTACTAGGGGCTGGCATCACAGTCACCATTGGATTTTTCGCTCATTTTCAACTTTCAACTTCTATTGTGACGTTTCTAATTTAGGTAGATGATTCCTATTAGATTCATTCGAAAGGTGATAATGTCTACTTTTCAACAAGGGTAGTTGAAAGGATCTAATTAAATTAGAAACGTCTCAGCACCAGTTGAAAGTATTAAATGAGCGAAAAATCCAACGGTAACTGTTATACCAGCGCATAGTAAAACGGGCGCAACTCATTTCTTACCAGTCGTAGACCCTTTCAATTACCCTTGTTGCAAAGAAGACATTGCCACCTTTCGAATGAATATAATTGGAGTCATCTACCTAAATTAGATAGTTACAATAGCAGTTGAAAGTTGAAAATAAACGAAAATTCCAATGGTGACTGTGATACCAACCCCTAGTAAAATGGGCGTAGCTCGGTTCGTAACAGCCGTAGACCCTTTCAACGACCCTTGTTGCAAAGAAGACACTCCCACCTTTCGAATGAATCTAATTAGAGCCATCCACCTGAATTAGAAACGATAAAACAGCAGTTGTAAGTTGACACATTGAGAGTTAGTATTAAATTAGCCAATAAAATGGCCGAAAATGGCCTAAAATCCATTTT
This sequence comes from Lithobius niger, assembly GCA_023313725.1. NCBI lineage: Eukaryota > Metazoa > Arthropoda > Chilopoda > Lithobiomorpha > Lithobiidae > Lithobius > Lithobius niger. The sequence goes on along the minus strand of JAHWFP010012308.1, from coordinate 7,940 downwards.
TCTCGAAAACCATAAGAGATATGAAAAAAAAAATGTATGGGAATAACATTGTAGATTACATTATTGCAAACAACTTTTATTTCAAGATTTTTTATGTATTTTGCGTAATCGTCAAAATGACAAAATTGGGCGCCATTTTGGCCGCCATCTCTAATGCCTAATACATTTAATGCGCATTGCCAAGGTGGCAACATGTGGAAAACTATTCCTAGGGATGTAAACAACTACTACCAAGTGAAAAATAAAAGTTGGCAAAATGTGCACAGTAGCCCTATATTTCCTACAACTCCTCCCTGACTACACCAGGATTATATAAAGAATTCCTACAAGGGGAAAATGGAGTATTGGACCAAGTGATTTAAGGGCAATTATGTAGAAAAACTACTTTCCACGCTATCAACTTAATTCATCTACCTGTCGATTTCTTTTGTCGTTACGGTTCACGAAATAATAATAAAAACCTGCTCAAATGCTTATTTATTTTTAAAAAGAATTATATAAACATGTTAATACGCTATTCACAGCCACGGCGAGGCCGCCGCAGGACTGCTAGTTGCAACCCCAACAATTTCTTTCATTCCGACAGGTGGAGTTAGTTACAAGTGCTTCAGCTTTCGTTCCTTCCGTCCCTCTTAAAGCCCAGATTAAAACGAACGAGCCCAAAATATGGTTGTGAGCCATTTTAAAAGGTCAACAAAAAACCTCAAATGACAAAAGAGTTACTTTGAATTTTGTTGTTGTTTTTCCATACATGTAGCCAGCACAGCTGATGATTTGTCTATGCCATGTAAGCCACCAAATTAAAATAAAACAACGTTGAAAGTAGACCATCAGCAGATTTTCTTGATTTTTAATAACCGACATAAGCCTGTGTGCGATTCTAAAAGGTGACTCGAACCTCGAATTTTGTCAATACGTCAATCTAGTATTTTTTTTCATTTTTTTTCATGTATGTTAAGAATCTGTTTCCGCTGTGTGACGCTCGATTTGAGGCTTGTGGGAAAGGAAAAAAAACCTGTGGAAAGTAGGGCTAGGCAAGAGTTTTGGTCACTTGATCAATGGCGTCAGTAGAAACTGAGTGGTTCTCACAAAAACTTGAATCGAACCAAGAAATTGGCAGTGAGAATTACGAGCATAATTTCGACAAATAGTACAAGAATTGGAGTAACAGGAACTGTCGTGTGTCGTGTGTGTCGTGTGTGTGTCGTGTGTCGTGTGTCGGGTGTGTCGTGTGTCGTATGATGCATTTACCGTGGTTCGAGTACATTTCTCCACCAGGTAGAGGGTTTGTTGAGAGAAGCCCTTGTATAATATAAGCTGCTCATGGAGCGCAACAAGAAAACCTGATTTCGACGAGATCATTAATTAGTAAAGAGAAATTTAATTGCGATTTTTGATGTTACGTGTTTAGCGGTAGCGAGCGCGGGGCATGTAATTTGGGAAACAATGACCATCATTTTCAAATAAAAAATATTTCTTTTCCATTCCCCCTTCCCTCCCGTAAAATGCGAAAATAAGGGTAAAGCAAGGTCGCTTTTCACGAAAAAGATAGACACTTTTTTTTTTCCAAATTACGTGCATCGCTGGCTTGATTATAGCTGATGCCTCCAAAGAGAATGGCGTCTAAAACCAGCGCCCTATACCACTTTACCACATTCCCTTCCTTCATTTTCGAGGCTTTAAAACAAATAAATTTGGGCAATGCGACGAAAGAATATGGCGGGTTCACACCCAAGCCTCCGAAGAGAATGGTGCCTAAAACCAGTACCTTAGACCAATCGGCCACACTACCACATTTCCTTCCATCATTTTTTAGTTTTTAAACAGATAAATTTGGAAAATGCGACAAAAGAAACTGGCATTAGCGGCATTTGAGCCAACACCTCCAAAGAGACTGGCGCCTAACACCAGTTCCATAGAGCACTCGGCCTCATCGCCACATTACCTTTGATAATTTTTTAGTTTTTAAACAGATAAATTTGGGCAACGTGACAAAACAAATTGGCAGTGGTGGAATTTGAACCAGCACCTCCAAGGTGACTGGTGTCTAAAACCAACGCCGTAGACCGCTCGGCCACAGTACCACGTTTCCTCCTATCTATTTTGAGTTTTTGAACAAATGAATTTGAAAAATGTGACAAAAGAAACTTGCCGCGGTAGTATTCGAACCCACGATTCGAAAGAGACTGGTGCCTAAAAACAGTGAAATAGATCACTCGGTCACACTACCACATTTACTGCCATCATTTTTCAATAACTTAAACAAATGAATTTGAACAATGTGACAAAAGAACTTGGCAGCGGTGGGATTCAAACCCACGCCTCCAAAGAGACTGGTGCCTTAAACCAGCAGCTCAGACCACTCTGCCACACTAACCCATTTCCTGCGGTCATTTTTTAGTTTTTAAACAGATAAATTTGGAAAATGCAACAAAAGAAAACACCATAGCGGGATTTTGACCCGCACCGCCGAAGCGGCTTAGACCACTCGACCACACTACCACATTTCCCTCCCTAATTTTTTTTAACTTTTAAACAAATGAATTTGGACATTGTGACAAAAGCATCAAGCAGAGGATGCATTTGAATCCACGCCTCCAAAGTGAAAGGAATCTTAACACAGCATTATATACCATTCGGCCACACTACCACGCTCCCTCCTATCATTTTTGAGTTTTTAAACAAATGAATTTGAACAAAGTGACAAAAAAAATTAGCAGTAGCGGGAATCGAACCCACACTTCCGAAGAAACTAGTGCCTTAAACCAGAGCCTTAGACCACTCGCCAACACCACCGCGTTTCTGTGCGAAATTTTTTTCAACTTTTAAACAAATGAATTTGGATATTGTGACAAAAGAACCAAGCAGAGTCCACGATTTGAATCCAAGCCTCCAAAGAGAAAGGCATCATTTTTCAATTATTTAAACAAATTAATTTCAACAATGTGACAAAAGAAATTGTCAGTGGTGGAATTCGAACCCACGCCTCGAAAGAAACTAGTGCCTAAAACCAGCGTCATAGACCACTCGGCCACACTAACACATTTCCTGCCATCATTTTTTGAGCTTTTAAACAAATGAATTTGAAAAATGTGACAAAAGAAATTGGGAGTGGTAGGATTCGAACCCACGCCTCCGAACAGACTGGTTGCTTTAACCAGCCCCTTAGACTACTCAGCCACACTACCACCCGTCATTTTTCAATTATTTAAACAAATGAATTTGAACAACGTGAATAAAGAAATTGGCAATGGTGGGATTCGAACCCAAGCCTCCAAAGACCATTCGGCCACACTACCACGCTTCCATCCATCATTTTTTGAGTTTTTAAACAAATAAATTTGAAAAATGTGACAAAAGAAATTGGGAGTGGTAGGATTCGAACCCACGCCTCCGAAGAGACTGGTGCCTAACACCAGCGGCATAGACCACTCGGCCACACTATCATTCTTCCACTGTCATTTTTTGAGTTTAAAAAAAAAAAAATTTGAACAAAGTGACAAAAGAAATTAGCAGTGGTGGGATTCGAACCCTCACGTTCGAAGAGGCTGATGCCGTAAGCCGGTGGCTTAGACCACTACGCCACACTAACCCATTCTTTCCATCATTTTTTAGTTTTTAAACAGTTAAATTTTAAAAATGCAACAAAAGAAAATAGCAATAGCGGCATTTTGACCCACACTTCCAAAGAGGCTAGTACCGTAAACCAGCAACTTAGACCACTAGGCCAACCAACCGCGTTCTCTTCACGAATTTTTTTAACTTTTAAACAAATGAATTTGGACATTGTGACATAAGAATCAATCAGAGGAGGCATTTGAATCCACGCCTCCAAAGAGAAAGGCGACTAGCCACAGTGTTACATACCACTCGGCCACACTACCACATTTCCTGCCATCATTTTTGAGTTTTTAAACAAATGAATTTAAATAATGTGACAAAAGGCATTGGCAGTGGTGGGATACGAACCAAAGCCTCCAAAGATACTGGTGCCCAAAACCAGCGCCATAGACTACTCAGCCACACTAACACGCTCCCGCCTACCATTTTTTTTTAGTTTTTAAACAAATGAATTTGAAAAATGTGACAAAAGAACTAGGAAGTGGTAGGATTCGAACCAACACCTCTGAAGAGACTGGTGCCTTATACCCATGCCTTAGACCATTCGGTCACACGACCACTTTTCCTTCCATCATTTTTCAATTGTTTAAACAAATGAATTTAAACAATGTGACGACAGAAATTGGCAGTGGCAGGATTCGAACACACGCTTCCAAAGAGACTGGTGCCTAAATCCAGCGCGTAGACCACTCAGCCACACTAACACGCTTCCACCTACCATTTTTTTGAGTTTTTAAACAAATGAATTTGAAAAATGTGACAAAAGAAATAGGCAGTGGTAGGATTCGAACCAACACCTCAGAAGAGACTGGCGCCTTAAACCCGTGCCTTAGACCACTCGGTCACACTACCACATTTCCTTCCATCATTTTTCAATTGCTTAAACAAATGAATTTGAACAATGTGAAAAAAGAAATTGTCAGTGGTGGGATTCGAACCCACGCCTCCAAAACGACTGGTGCCTAAAATCAGCACCATAGACCACTCGGCAACACTACCATGCTTCTGCCTATCATTTTTTGAGTTTTAAAACAAATAAATTCGAACACAGTGACAAAAGCAATTGGCAGTGGAGGGATTCGAACTAACACCTCCGAAGAGGTTTATGCCTTAATCCAGTGGCTTAGACCACTCGGCCAGACAACCACATTTCCTCCTGTCATTTTTCAATTATTTAAACAAATGAATTTGAAAAATGTGACAAAAGAAATTGGAAGAGGTGGGATTCGAACCCACGCCACCGAAGAGACTGGTTCCTTAAAACACTCAGTCACACAACCACTTTTCCTTCCATCATTTTTCAATTATTTAAACAAATGAATTTGAACAATGTGACAAAAGAACTTAGAAAAATTGGAAACAAGCCAACAGCGAAAAACACATGCTGTTGGCTTGTTTCCGATTTTCCTTAGTATTATTTCCAGCGATTTGTGTCTATTTACAAAAGAACTTGGCATTGGCGGGATTCGAACCCACGGCTCCAAAGAGACTGGCACCTAAAACCAGCGCCATTGACCACTAGCCCACACTAATACGTTTCCTACCGTCAATTTTTGAGCTTTTAAACAAATGAATTTGAAAAATGTGACAAAAGAAAATAGCAGAGGTGGGATTCGAACCCACACCTCCGAAGAGACAATTTGCCTAAACCAGCGCCTTCGACCACTCGGCCACACTAACACATTTCCGCCCATCATTTTTTAATCATTTAAACAAATGAATTTAAACAATGTGACAAAAGAAATTGGCAGTGGTGGGATTCGAACCAACGTCTTCAAAGAGACTGTTGCTAAAACCAGCACCATAGACCAGTCTACCACATTTCCTGCTATCATTTTTTGAGCTTTTAAACAACCGAATTTGAAAAATGTGACAATTAATTGGCAGTGGTGGGATTTGAACCCACGCCTCCGAAGAGACTGGTTGCTTAAACTAGCACCTTAGACCACTAGGCCACACTACCACGCTTCTGCCTATTATTTTTTGAGGTTTTAAACAAATGAATTTGGAAAATGTGACAAAAGAAATTGGCAGTGGTGGGATTCGAGCCCACGCCTCCATAGAAATTGGTGCCTTAAACCACTCGGTCTCACAACCACTTTTCCTTCCGTCATTTTTCAATTTTTTAAACAAATGAATTTGAACAATGTGACAAAAGAAACTGGAAGAGGTGGGATTCGAACCCATGCCACTGAAGAGACTGGTTCCTTAAAACACTCAGTCACACAACCACTTATCCTTCCATCATTTTTCAATTATTTAAACAAATGAATTTGAACAATGTGACAAAAGAACTTGGTAGTGGTGGGATTTGAACCCACGGCTCCAAAGAGACTGGTGCCTAAAACCAGCACCATTGACCACTAGCCCACACTAATACATTTCCTACCGTCGATTTTTGAGCTTTTAAACAAATGAATTTGAAAAATGTGACAAAAGAAAAAAGCAGAGGTGGGATTCGAACCCACACCTCCGAAGAGGCAGGTTGCCTAAACCAGCGCCTTAGACTACTCGGCTACACTAACACATTTCCGCCTATCATTTTTTAGTTATTTAAACAAATGAATTTGAACAATGTGAAAAAAAGAAACTGGCAGCGGTGGGATTCGAACCCACGCCTACAAAGACCACTCAGCCACGCTTCCAACCATCATTTTTCGATTTTTTAAACAAATGAATTTGAACAATGTGACAAAGGGAATTGGGAGTGGTGGGATTCGAACCATCGTCTCCAAAGAGACTTGCTAAAACCAGCGCCATAGACCACTCGGCCACACTACCACATTTCCTGCTCTCATTTTTTGAGCTTTTAAACAAATGAATTTGAAAAATGTGACAAGAAATTGGCAGAGGTGGGATTTTAACCCACGCCTAAGAAGAGACTGGTTGCTTAAACCAGCACCTCAGACCACTCGGCCACACTACCACAATTAAATCTGTCATTTTTCAATTATTTAAACAAATGAATTTGAACAATGTGAAAAAAGAAATTGGCAGTGGTGGGATTCGAACCCACGCCTCCTAAGACCACTCGGCCACACTACCACGCCTCCACCCATCATTATTGAGTTTTTAAACAAATGAATTTGAAAAATGTGACAAAAGAAATTGGGAATGGTGGAATTCGAACCCACGGATCCAAAGATACTGGTGCCAAAAACCAGCGCTATAGATCACTCGGCCACACTACCACGCTTCCGCCTATCATTTTTTTAGTTTTAAAACACATACATTTGAACAAAGTGACAAAAGAAATTGGCAGTGGAGGGATTCGAACCCACACCTCCGAAGAGGTTGATGCCTTAAGCCAGTGCCTTAGACCACTCTGCCACACTAACCCATTCCCTTTCAACATTTTTTTAGTTTTTAAACAGATAAATTTTGAAAATGCAACAAAAGAAAACAGCAATAGCGGCATTTTGACCCACACTTCCAAAGAGACTATGGTAAAATCCACCCATATTAGTCAGTGGAGAGAGTGTTAGCAACGCGACCAAAGCCTAATTACCACACATTTGTTTATATTCATCCGCGAGCTAAAACAACGACGCGAAACAGCTTAACAATGCACTCGTGCGAAGTTTTTTTTTATGTAATACTAACAATATCATATTTTTTTACGGTAGTGTGACACTATAGCATGTCTTTATTATTAACAAGTCTATTGTTTAACTATTAATGGTGTCTATGTCATTTCTTCAATACCAAATTTTATTAAATTGGAATAATTTCTCTTTCCCTTTTCTCTTTTGATGGCCCTGACTAGCCTTTAAAAAAGCCGTTTTGAGGGGGGGGGGGGGGGAGACAAACTGTAGTAACGAATGTCGTAGCCTACTCCAATCCTTACTTCATTCAGAATTCCTGGAGCTTTCGTCACTTGATCCATTTACTTTAAATGCCAACCTTTCAACAATCAAATCCGACAATCCATCGGTTTTCCACATTTTATTTTCCTCTTTAATATGTTTTAAGTATAATTCTTCCAGTTTGTGACGGTGACATTTGATAAAGCTTTAGGTACCAGCCCTTCAACTTCTCTTAACGTAAAAGTTTGATTGTTGGCAGCAACATATCCTTTGACTTGACCCCACACCCTGTCTATACGGTTTAGTTCGCAGTGGTAAGTCTAAAGCCCTAACCAGACTGGCTGCACGCCGACGTAGTATGGTGTAAAAAAGACTTCAATATTCGTCCTTAACGTAACACCAACCACACGATTGCTGCAATGTTGACCTTGTAGGCACGTAGTTACGCACAGCTTCGCACGAAATTCTCTTCTGTCTGGAGAGGCCTTGAGAACGATGTGTCTATGGAGTGCA
>JAHWFP010012307.1:52380-67416 GCA_023313725.1 Lithobius niger | reverse complement strand
ATAATAATAATAATAATAATAATAATAATAATAATAATAATAATAATGCTTTAGTTGATTTAAAATGCAAAAGATCAGGTAAGGAAGAGGAATTGTCATTACAATTTTCAGCCATTAGTTAAAAGTAACTCGCTATAAGCAGAATTGCATTGTCACATACCAGAACTAAAAAAAAATATTCTTAGGTATTCTTAATAATAGTAAGATAGTAACCTAACACCAGAAGTAAATAATGAAAACTAGTGGAGAAGTTTGACTCAGTAAGCAATATGGTTTGACCATTCCACGTGATTGTCTGGATATTTTAGTTCGAAGCCATTAAAAAAATAATACGACTGTTGCCTAGAATGTAAACAACATTCTCAACTGGTTTCTTCGCACTAAATACCAATCGATTTACTGGCTAAATAAGCTGAGCTGGCTTTATTAAATTCATTAGAAGGTGGATGCATTTTTGTAGTTCAAAAATTAACAGAGTTGGTCGGTGTTCCCATCATGTGATAGGACAGAACCAGAACCCTAATTTCTAACTAAACTCTAATATTAAAAAATACAAAATTAGTACAAAATAAGGATTCGTTTCCATTTCCCCTCACAATTTACTGTTGTTGGTATTTCAGATGTCAGTGCGATGCTTCAATGGATAGGTTAGTGACCAACTTCATCAATTTCACCGTCGCCGTTCAAACTCAGGTGACCATTCTACAACAACAGTTCAGTTATCAACAACAGAACAGCACACAAGTGACATTAGAACTGAAAAATTTCTATGAAAGATGTGAAAATGAAACCAAAAAGCATGAACGAAGAACTGATGAACACGAACGAGAAATGAGTTGCATGAAACCCAAAATATCACAACATGATCAGGAAATTAGCACACTGAGAGAGAAAAACGCCGTTCTTACACAAGTAATAAGTGACGCTAAACTGATTATTACAGAAAAGTCTAAGGAAATTTGCACTCTCAGAGAGAAGAATTCAGTGAATACGCAAGAAATTAGCGATCTGAAGGTTAAAATTGCAGAACATGATCAGGAAATTTTCCATTTAAGAGAAACATGTTCAATTAAATGTGATTGTGATAGTATGGATACTCAGCCTCAGCAAAGCGAGAAAACAACTGAAGTTGAACTCCTACTGAAGATGATGGATGCAATTACAAAGACACAGGAAACAATACGTAAGTTAGGATGTTGGTTTCGAACTACTTTTGTGCACTGGCACCTAATATTGTAAATAGGTTCGTCATGTTATAGTCTCCCGGTGTTTTTTCTCTAAAAATATGATTGATTGAACATTGTATGCTAGTGTGGAATTATTCATTTTCTCCCTAGTCACTGTTCATATACATCAAACTTTTTACTACAACTCGCTTCTAGCTGGTGCTTGCCAGAAGGAGATTGCTTAGACCAGGTGCAGTACCAGTAATATTTTTCGTGTTTATTTATTAGGTTAACACCTGCACAACGTTATTTTATCATAGGTTATCCGATGTGACCCTGACCGAGAGATAGGACAAAACATAACATCGATATTCCAGTTTTTAGTAGTTTCAGCACTTTTAGCGGATAAGTAGGTGTTACAGCCAGCATGTGCACAAGAAAAAAAAAACACTACTTTTCTGAAGGTCAGCCACCCATCTTTAGGCGAAATGACAACACTTTAAATATTTAAAAACATTAAAAAAATCATGGCCTATCTGCCGAATCACCAAATCCATACAAACAAACCAGTTTAGGCATATTCCTTACATGTAATGTTTTTAGATACCCATTGAAACGTGTTGCATGATGGGCACCCTGAAGTAGAGTTTAGTCAACTTTCGGTCGCCCATCTGTCAATACGTATCAATCGCTATGTAAAAAACATTTTTAAAGTTTTAGGCAAGAAATGTGCCTAAACTGGTTTGTTTGTATGGTTTGATGACTCGGCAGATACTGCCATGAATTTTTTAATGTTTTTACATTTTTAAAGTGTATTAATTTCACATGATGATGGAAGGTTGACCTGTCGAAACGTAGTCTTTTTTTTTCTTGTGCATGATACTGGCTGTAACTCCTTCTTATTCTTAGTCTTATTGACATTCCAGTAACAGGCACTATGGACCCTCCTTTATGTCAGTCCCGCATTTACATATCCAACTATTTATGTAGACATGTGTTTTTTACATTTACATAGAGTATTTTATCAACGAATATAATCTGGTCAGTCACGATCAATTTGGTTTTCTTCCCGGGCGATCTGTGGTACACCAACTTTTGTTGGCTCTTGATCAGTGGACGGAGTCACTGGATCAGGGGATCAATACCGACGTTATCCTTTTTGACTTTAAAAAGGCATTTGAGTCCGTCGTACATTCCAAACTTCTACTAAAATTAAATAATATCGGCATTGGCGGGCAACTTTTGAAGTGGATAAACGCCTTCATTACAAAGCGCACACAGCATGTAGTATTGGGCGATGTGCGATCTAAAGACGCTGGGGTGATCAGTGGTGTACCCCAGGGATCGGTTCTTGGTCCTCTCCTCTTCGTCCTTTTCTTGGATGACTTGAGCCTGGATTTCAATAGCGTTAATTGGGCAAAGTTTGCTGACGACTTGAAGTTGCATAAAGCAACCATCTGCCGAGCTGACACCGACCTTCTGCAAATCGGTATAAACGAAGTAGATAATTGGGCAACAACATGGCAACTTCCACTGGCGTCTGGTAAATGCTACCGATTCCATATTGGAACAGGACCAAATCTAGTTGATTACTGTATAAACGATAATGTTTTAGCAAATGTCAGCTGTACCAGAGACTTGGGGGTAAGGTTTAACTTCGATTTGAAACCTTCCTTGCACTGCTGCAATATCGCTTCAAATGCTAACCGATGCTCAGCAGTGGTTGAACGCTGCTTCACATCTGGTGACACTAGGGTCAAAGTTTTGGCCTTCAAGGTTTATGTTCGACCAATGCTCGAGTACGCGAGTCAAGTCTGGTCGCCTAACCTACTGAAGGATGTCGATAAAATCGAGTCTGTTCAGCGGCGGTTTACAAAAACACTACCGGGTTTGCGAAATTTACCCTATCACCTTCGATTTAAAACTCTCAATTTAGACTCACTCGAACTCAGACGCCTTAAGGCGGACTTAATTTTAACTTATAAAATTCTGCATCATTTACTTCCATTTGACCTACCTCTATTTGATTTACAAACATTTACAAAAACGCGTGGCACCAGCCTAAAACTCGTCCTGCCTAAGTTCAAGTTAAATTGTCGGATGTTTTTTTTCTCCTAACGTGTGGTTCCGGTTTGGAATTCTCTCACCGAAGACCTTGTCTCCGCACCTTCTGTCTCCCATTTTAGGAGGCTTTCGGGGGGCTTAAACCTACGAAGGTTCCTTTTGCGACCTGAACATTATTTTGATAAGGGTTGTGATTCATCATAAAACCTAATTTTGATTTTGACTACCATACAAATTGCCAATTGCTTTTGCCGTTGACATTTCTGTAGTGACATCTTCTTTTGCTTTCGTTTTAGGTGTGCTGTTAGTGGCCACCATGTCTGACCCTTTCTCACCTATTGCACTTCTTGGTGCAATAAATCATATATTATTATTATTATTTGTAGACTTTTTATTTGCTTTTAATCAACTTTTTCACTAAATAAGTGGAATTACTAATCTACACACCTAATTTCGGAATATTTCTGTGAACAAATTGAAGATAAAGAAAATGTTCGTAATATCATGTGTACATACATATACAAAATCATGTACAAATATATAGGATATAGGATTTATCACCTGATGGGCGATATCCCAAACATGGTCCATCCGCGAGAACTGCATTACGATGATGTCAAAGCTGAAGGACGAGATGCCATCGAGACACAGTTCGCCCTGGGTGGTATGACCAATTTATCACACGGCCCCTAACTTCTGAAATAAAAAAAGATAAAAACATAGTTGGAGTAAATGGAAAGTTTGTCTCCTGAAATGCATGGGTGCATGGTCTGTTTGCACAAATTTGGTGTCCTCACGTTTGTATAATTTTGTGGTGATGCAGTCACTTTGCAGCCGATAGCATTGGAGGGAGTGGAAGTTGGGGAGGGAGTGTTTTGTGTATAGAAGGTGAGATTTTCTTTTAAAAATCTTTTAAAGTCAATGGCCTGATGTTTATTATCGTGTTGCACATCAACGAAACTTCATCCTGAAAAATTACGTCTATCATCTACAAAGTGTTTTAATTTTTTTAATTTTGTCATTTTGTGTAATGTGGCGTATGTCTGTAACTTACATAATGTTCTTTCTGAACAGTGGGTTCTTCGCGTTTGTGTCAATGTCTGTCAATTAATGGCAGATAGTAAAGTGTTTGATGAATTTTAACATGGAAAATGGACGTTATCGCGGATTTGGACGATAGCAAGCTTTTAAGACTTGGTTGCCAACTTTAATCACTGTACATTACACAGAAAATTCAGCGGTAACAAGTTTCTGCAAACAGTATCCGCGCTAACTGGGTGGGGAGTTACGGACGTTGTGGGTGTATTCAATTTGGTGGGCGGTAGCAGTGCAAACTTGAGTAATGCTCTATTTAAAGGGATGAAATGTTATATTTCGTATACATTATTCACCTGGTATTTTCGAAATGCCGATCAAATTCAAGTTAAATTTATAATTTACAGTCCAAGCTGTTTTTTTTTTGGGGGGGGGGGGAAGGGGTAGTGAGTATTTTATTTTCTTGTCGATATTTTGTAATTTGGAATTGCGTAACAGTACCATGCGAGAAATAATTCTTTTTTTTTTTAGCTTTCTTGCGTAATAAAAGGGCACAGTTTCAAACTGTTTTTCAAGCAAGGAACGTACGATTTATTTTGCAGAAAAGCTTAGGCTACTTGCTAACACCTTTTATTAAACATTTTTAAGAAAAAACTATTAATTCCAGCATGGTTTTGTTAAGCAATTGTACCCTATGAAATTATTGGCGATATATCCCGTATCACAACACTTTAGTCTTTGAGTTTGGTAAGGAGAATATCACGCATAGTAAAATGTAGTGATATGGGATGTATCACTGCATGCTTTTAGCATTGTGAAAGTCAGAGGCCGTACGATAAATATATATATATATAACATATTACAAATATATATATAATAATAATAATAAAAATAAAAATAAAAATGCTATTAGTTCTAATTAGCCTTCAAGCATATGGAGACAGCTTACAGCCACCCGGAAGACTTCAACCATTTGATCGATCGATGTTATGTGACTGATTTGTCAGTGTGATATACTGTTGTCAGTCGTAGCAATTCGTAAGATATCATATTTTTTGTAACCAGACTGAGGTTACGTTATTGACTAAACAACTGAACTGGGTTGGCGCTAATGACCAAGCTGTCGACGCGCCATTAAGCCTCATCCCCCCAAAAAAACAACTGAAACTGACAAGGGGGGGGGGGGGAATGAGGCTTAATGGCGCGTCGACAAGGGGAAAGGTCAAGCTGGGAAATGAAATAACCCGAAGCTTGTATTATATGCTGTTTGCCTTCACGAACATCTCTGCAACATCATTATTATAGACATGATCTAAAAAATGACGATACATTAACAGGTGACGTAATTTTGTCAATTAAATACAGAAATATAGTTGAAAGGAGGTATGGCCTAAGATTAGGTTTGCCATCAATAGTAAAATAATAATAAAATATACGCACCACAAGCAAAGCTTAACATGCGAGAAAAGCCAGGCCAGAATTACTTAAAGATGTGCATCATATTAGGGTTTCCATTGATTAACGTTTGTAGCACAGAAAATTTTAATGGGGAGGGAGTTCCACTTGTTTACGAGATGGTTGGAGAAAGTCTGAGCCCTCGTCAAAGTACATGCGTGTGGTTTAACAATTTGAAATGGGCAACTCCAGAACGTATAAACGCAAAATAAAGTACGTTGCAGGGACTCTTTCCAGGTCATGGATGATTCTGAACACCTCCAATAGATCTCCACGCTGCCTCATTTCCTCCATGTTAAAATTAAACCTAAACTCATAAAACCCTTGCGTAATTGGCCTTTCTGTTGTTGGTTGCTAGTCTGCCATGGTCGTGTAATGGGGAGGGGGATATTACAGTATTGCGTTTTTAATCGTTCGTTTGTCGTGGTAGTCTACGTTGCGAATCTTGTTAGCTTGCCATGTTTACTGGGGGTCAATGGCCATTAAGTTTTAATCCGTATAATCTTACGTAGGTGAGATTATCTATGTCCTTCAGGTTCATTTTCATTTCCTGCGATTTAGACGTTTCTAATACTTTCCATTTCACATAGTACCCTTGTTACTTCATGGTTGTCAAGGGTAACCTTCCTATTTAAGAAAAAATAGGGCCAGCATGGAAAAAATCAGATAACCGGCCGGCCAGCTGCCCGGCTGGGCACCCGGCTGGTGCTCTTCGACCTCTGCTAGGTCTGCTGGTTATGGGGACGTTTAGATGCTAAAGCCTTTAGTAGGCCTCATTTCCATGATTGGGGGTTTTCTAGTTTTAATTCCATAAGCTTGCCTCTATCCTTACTGAACCAGTAAGGTTAAAAAATGAGCCGTTTCATGTATGTGAGCAAAAGAGCTAGTTCATACTGTTGGGAACTAGGACGTGGGAGAGTGCACATAGTTCATACATAATGTTTCAACCCTAACATAGTTCACCCTAGTTCAAACCAAATGTTTCAACCCTAAAGTCTACAATGTACACCTCAACCTCTAAACCTTATGCGCTGTATGCGCTCTCCCACATGCTAGTTCCCATCAGTATGAACTAGCCCTTTTGTTCACATAAATTAACCGGCTCAATTTTTAACCTTACTGGTTCAGTACAGAGAGAGGCAAGTCCATGGTATTTTTACTAGAAAACCTCCAATCACGTGTCGGGCCGAGATATTGCCCAAAATAGCTATAAATAATGGCTAATGAAGGAGTCTGGTATTATCACACATGCTCTTGTTTTTCTCGGCCTGTCAGTGTGCTTGAGCAATGAGCAGTAGAGGTTTCAAAGGTGAGTGGTTTAATTCTACCGCACATGCATTCTGACGTGTATGTAACAAATTCAACTGGAGTAACAGACTGTATTTACTTTTCCTAGCTGTACCAATTAGTTTTCCTTCGTCTTATTACTGGTAACCTTAGTACCATTTATTGATAAATTGTTTCTGTTTTGCAGATAATCAATTGAAAGATTACAATATCTGCCCGAAGGATTTTACAAAACTCTACGGCCGCTGCTACTACTTTAGCACATACACCAATCAAGTTTGGGACGACGCATTGAAGAAATGCGAGAGTATGAACCCTCGTGCCTCATTGCTGACACTTGAAACCTTGGATGAATGGACCATCATCAGTAACTACATCACTGACCACGAGAGTTGTAAGTAACCTAGCTGGCAAAACTATTTATGATACAAAAACTGGTTGTTAATTTGCTTCTGACTGCCTTGTGATTTTGAGCCGTCTTGGGCATTGACATGGCACTGAAATTGATTATGGATTTATGACTTTATTCTAGAATCATGTCTTCGCGAAACCTTGGCTTGAAATGTTGCACTGTTGCACCTTGGTCTTGCAATCTTGTTCTCTGGAAATATGTCTTGTAATCTTGTAATCTTGAGATCTGTCTTGGAATATCGTGACCTTGTCTTTTGAGTTGGAATCTTTGAAACAACTCTTCATATAATATATTCTTGCGCCTTTGGATTAGAATATTGTACACTTACACCTCAATGTTGAAAGCTTAAACCGTGTTTTGGAATACTTTGAAACCTTTTCTTCAAGTATATTATTCTTGAAATATAGCCTTGGAATATTGTACTCTTAAACCTTCGCCTTAAAATATTGTAGTCTTGAAATCTGGTCTATGAGTACTATACGGTTATACTTTTTCTGGGAAACTTTACACAGAATTACTACCCCTTTCTCTTGATACCATAAAGAAACGTAAAAATGTTCTAGTTTTGGCAAATGACAAACTGGTAACCTAGCTAAAAAATATGCTGCAGAAAAACTACAGAATTCTGCAGAATTTCTGCAGACTGTTGTTTAGTCTCAGCAAAGTGAAGATAAAATCTGTAGATTTTCTGCAGTCTGTTGTTCATTTTTATCAAGTGAAGATAAAATCTGCAAATTTTCTGCAGTTTATTGTTCATTTTCAGCAATCGACGATAAAATCTGCAGAATTTCTGCAGTTCTCAGCTAGTGAAGATAAAATCAGCAAATTTATGCCAATGTTGTAAACTACAAGCCAAAGATAACATCTGCAGAATTTCTGTAGTTATTGTTTATTCTTAGAGCTTGGAAGAAACGCAGCGGGGTTTACTTTTAAAATTTACGAAAATGTGTGCAACAACACTCCATAATATAAAATATGTTAGATCACACAAATTATCACGTTTATTAACACTTTAAGAATGGGTGTACCTGAAAAGTGCCCTTTCCCTTCAGAAAAGAAGCACCCGAAAATGCATCCGCTATGGAAAGTTTGAAAACTTGTAAACGTGGAAATTTCCATACAAGGTTTAGGTTATTATGGATTCGGAGGCTTGGATATTTATGGATATATAGATGAAGAAATTCTCTTCAAACTGTCATGCTGACCATATTGAAGGGCCAGAAGGAAAAATTTTCAGCGCATTTCAGTTTTAAGTAGTTACAACGATTTTGACGTCGGAAAAATAGGCTTTACAGTACAGCGCTAAATACGAAGTAGAGTTACGATCGTGTAGTGCAACTTTCCCCCAAAAATAAAGAATGCTTCTTATCTAAACGTATTTTAATATTTGCTGAAGCAATTTTTAGGATTACAATACCTTGTGGTTGATAGCAAACGAAAATTTATAGGACAATTTGCCTACTACGAAAGAAATCCTCCGTTAAGTTTTGGCTACGTTTGTCCTGCAGCATCGATATCAGCCAGCCGGCCAAACCGTATGCAAATCACGGAAACGTGAGTGGTGCTTCTAGATGTTTAACAATCACAACAATTGATAAATGATAACAAATGACTGCCCTTTTTGAGGTAGGAAATCATTATTATCACTTTTTATGGTAATTATTATTGTTGATCGAGATTTCTTTAGTGCAAGTCAGAAATTAATATTTTAGAAATGGTGACAGCACACGCGACGCCCAGACTTATTTCATTTTTAAAGTTGTCTGTAACAGTTTTGAATTTCTAATAAAAAAAAAACCACAACACAACTTTACTTTTTTTTTAAACATTTTTATTGTACAACAGCTACTAAAACTAAAAATGGGATATAAAAGCCTCTAAAAAAACGACGCAAATTTCTTTCCTCCATTTCCACGGTGTGAAACGATTTATTTATAAAAGCCAGTCAAAAGCTTTTTTTTTGGTTGTTTTTTCTAGTCGTGGAGAATAATCAAATTCAGCCTGACTGTCGTTCTTAAAGTGTAAACTTTTATCTTCAGTACTTGTTTATTTGAACTTTCTTTGTACTTTCTAAAGAAATTTTTAGCCTATTAACATGTTTTGAAATAGCAGTTAAGACTATGGAAATTATGCCTGTTTTTCAAAGTTTGTTGATTGGCTGAAAAGCTGAAGATGAAATCTGCAGAATTTCTGCAGTTTATTCGCGCTCAGCAAGATGAAGGTAAGGTATGTAGATTTACTGCAGATATTGCAAAAAGTGTTGTGTTGTTTCACTTATTAAATCGCCAACGTGTTTTGTGGGACAAAGGAAGGTTGTAAGTGTGCAGAACTAATTATGCCAATTGATTGTTTAAAGGCACGTCAACAGTTGCATTACTTTAGCTAATATCCACAAAATACAAAACCTGGGCCCATACAGCTTATGCTTAGTGATTGGCTAGGTATATAAAGCTGAATTGCAACTATCACAGTTGTAAGTAGTCTTTAGGACGTTGGTATGTTTACGATAATAAATAATGTCACTTAATTCCGTTGACACTAAAGTAGCAGCTGAACTGACTGCTAAGGTTTCTAAAATGATATACGTTTTTGCTCTAGTTCCTCTTCTGCAGAAATACTGCAGGTTCAAATCTGCAGAAAAATTTTAGTTTCAAATCTGTAGAAAAACTGCAGTTTCAAATCTGCAGAAAAACTGCAGCATTAAATCTGCAGAAAGTGGCCAAATAATTGCAGATTTTTCTGAAGTTTTTATGCAAATTTTATCTGCAGTTTTTATACAAATTTTTTATTAGCTGGGAAAAACGACCAGTTTTCATTCAAAACAAAAGAAAAACAACAAATTACGATTCACATTCCTTTCAGCATTGACGTTCTTTGCTTTGCAACTTAAGTCTCATTGATAATCCACCCGTATACTCACGTTCCACGATTATTTATTTAATTGTATTCTCTTTAGCTACATTACTAATAGATAAACTCTTTTACAGTGAAAGAAAAGCACTGGTGGATTGGTGGATATGATCGACACCAAGAAAGACAATGGTTATGGTCCAAAAATAATCAATCTTTTGTGTTCCAAGATTGGTGTAGTGGTCAACCTGACAATTACAACATGAGTGAAAATTGTGCTCAGATTCACCCAAAATCGTTGTCAAAAAACCGTAAGAATTCAACAGCTCAGGTGTGCTGGAATGACGCGAAATGTGATGGAAACCCATTTGGTTACCAGATGCATTTCATTTGCGAAGTTTAGTAAACGACCAAACCTCTAAGTTTGGTCATTTTATTCTGACTAATTATGTGTTTTAAAGAATTTAATAAAAATTATTCTCTTGCACTGCTGAATATTTTCGTTTAACAAATACACACTTTGAACTTATGAAAGTAACCATGGTATTGTAAGCAACTGTATTACGAAAGATTTCTTTGTAAGCCAAAAATACACCGCCAAGCAAAACATTCTGTTATTTCAGAGTTTTAAAGAAGTATTGCTAACCAATATGTTAAATATTCAAAAGGAAAATGCAGGTTTATACTCAGTAGCGCGTACAGGATGGTGCAGAGTCGGGGACATTACCCCTGCCCTTTTCGGAAAATGCCTTGTTGCCTTTGAATATATGCATAATCTGTGAAGGTTTGCATTCGTTCCTTGCGTTGCAGCTTTTCCCTGGAGGTTTATCGATTCCCTGTAGCCACCAGCTGTGTAACCCGTCTGTGCAGTCCTCCTATATAAAAGTGCTTACACGTGAAAAACAGGTTATCATTTTTCGTCCTGGTGCGCCACGTCGCATCGTTTTCCTGCTTATCCTCTTGAAGATCTTTTAGTTTTCGTCTGGCCCATTTCGTCCAACTGTAAGCTGCCTCTAGCTGCAACGAAAGAGCTCAGCAGCCATACCCAAGACCACGCCCAAGAATCCCAGAAGCACGTTTCTACCCAAAAGATGCCCCTCTGCCCGTCGATGAGTCTGCCGCCCACTCTGATGCCACTGTCAATCCCACAATCACGGACCCACCAGCCTTGCCTCATGCCTCACTGCACGACATGCCAAACGAACAGCCTGAATTACCGCCTCTTTTACCCGCCATTTCGTTTCGGCCTGCCACTGACGACCAAGTCAACACCGCTGCTATATCGCCGCTCCAAGGTAGGCAACACACTGCTTCTTCATTGCTTGATTTGTCGGCTCTTGAGGAAGATATTCGTGCAGTGAAACACATCTATGCCCAACTCAAGTGTAAATTCAAACGCGCTTCGATGTCTGGATCCCATCACGAAAGACACTCACCTTAATCTCCAATAGATGTCTCGTCTTTTTCGTTTCGTCAAGTCAGCCCCTTACTTTCACGAAGCGAAGTAAACCACATGGTTGAACGTGTCATTTGTGACTTCGGCCATTGCCAGCCTCACACTGATTCGCCGTCATCAGCCACTCCTTCCGTGAAAGACGAATAAATGAAAAACTGGGCTGCAGTGGCCTCTAGTGATGCCACCAACAAACGCTCTCTTTCATTAACATATCTAGTGGCTAAGAAACCACTCTCCACCCCGGATCCAGCTTGTCTTTCGTCTCATCAGCCTCCAACTAATCAGCATGACAACAAAAGCGTCCTTAATTCTGCTTCATTACTGCAGCAGCAACTGAATACGGACTCCTCTTTCGTTAACCAGAACGAACGACCACCCGATCGTCGCATCCATTTCCCTGACGACCTAGGCACTGAAGACCCGTCCAACATCCCTCTTTCAGATCTCCTCAAGACGTTAGAAAACACTGTACCTGACTGTTTCCTACGCAAGCCATCCGAACAGTCCCACGCCCCTGTAGTCAATTGTGGATTAGCTACAAGCTTTGTTTTTGTTCTCCGTGACCGCATTCTCAAGCCTCACCAAGCTGACCAAGCTGTCGACACGCCGTTAAGCCTCATTCCTCCCCCTCACTTCGTGCTCGGCCAATCCACAACGCTTCTCACCTGCTTACTGCGGAATGGTGGCGCCATCTTGCGCAAGGGAGAGCCATTAGAACTGGACAAAGATTCACCGCCGCCTTGCCCTGGTCACGAGTCAACTTATTTCAAGCCTTTTGGTGATGGTGCAACAAACTCAAGAAATTTCGACACCTACCCACAATCAAAATTCTTGACAGCTGAAGTAAAAATAGATTCCGACACATCTTCTTTTTGACAACGACAAATGCCTTCTTCTAGGTCTGTGCGTCACTTCTCAGGCAAACGTTCTCAATAAAGCTGTAAATACCTTATGTGAAAAGATTTCAACTAGCCCAATCCCCATTGAAGTCAAGTAGCTTTCAACTCTCATATCTGAGCTCTTTCAAAAAGCCTGCTTTGGAAAGTACTACTCCATGAACTAGTTCATCAGAGCTCTACTGTATTCTACACTAATCTCCTTATGCAAGTCATCTTCAGAAAGCTCCAAACCTCAATGCTTATGCGAAATACCAGTTGCAGAACAAACCCATCCATGAGTCTGACATCCGCTTCCAGGGACTGATTCCAAGTTTGGCTCCACATCTTAATGTTTCCAGAAAACTAAAGGAAAATAAGCCCAAACCACAACAGAAACCTTACAACAAGCCCTACAAGACCTACACAGTCCACAACAACAGGGACAGCCGGTCTAAGCCAAAAACTCAGTCGAACTTCAATGACAATCAAGGCCGCCGTCCTGAAAATATCATTCCAAGCATTACACCAAGACGAAAGAACGAAACAGCAGAAGCTCTATCCCCGACAGAAGAAGCCGCTATTCCTCTCCCAGAGGGAAGAGCAAAGCTCGCATAAATCAATGATGCAACTCGACCATTCAGCTTTCCAGTGGGAGCACACTTCCATCATTTTTCCCCAGCCTGGAAAAATATTCATTTCCAACCTTCAAATCCTGTCATTCCTTCAAGACGGATTTTGCCCAACGTTCACGTCCAAGTCTCCACTAGCACAATCGCTCTCTTCGCAATTCGTCCACTTCACGGCCAAAAAGTTTCGATGGAAATTTAAGATCTACTGGCAAAAGGCGCAGTTAAGGAACGTCACCCGCAGTTGGGACTAGGATTTTACAGCTCCATTTTCCTACACCCTAATCCGGAGGAGAGAGACTAATTTTCAATCTCAAACCACTCAGTCAATTCACAGACAACAGTCATTTCAAGATGAAAACACTAGAATCGATCTGCCTATCTCTAAAAAAAGGACGATTGGGCAATCTCCATAGATCTGGAGAATGCGTACCTTCACGTGCCACTTCACGCATCAGTCCATTACCTCTTTCGTTTTATGTACAACAACAAAGTGTACGAATCCAGTGCCTACCATTCAACTTAAATGCAGCACCCAGGATTTTCACCCTCTTACTGAAACCACTCCTGGCAAAACTGCACCAGAATCAAATAGAAGCAAGTGCCTACCTGGACGACTAGCTATTAAACAACCAAGATCCAACGAACTTTGCCTCTAATCGAGACGTAACATTCAACCATCTCAATCAACTCGGGTTCGGTGTGAACGTAAAGAAGTCAAGACTCTACTAGCCCAAGACTTCATCTTCTTACAAGTCTCCGTCAACCTAAAATCTGAAACAGTAATGCTATCACCAGACTGGATGAAAAATCACATACTTCACGCATGCCACTTCAGTCAGCAGTCCCAAAGAGCTAAACTCCCACATTGGCAAGATGTACTCCATAACGAATCTTGTCCACTATGGGAGATGGATGACCAGACCGTTCCACCACTACCACATCGACACATGGAGAAACCAGCCTGATCAATCGGATGCAAAGCTTTCAAAAAACTCGGGTTTTTCAATGGAAACTATTCGTTGGTGGTCAGATGTTCGATCCCTGTCACAGTCTGTTCCAATCTTCGAGCCCCTATCAGATCTCCTACTGCTAACCGATGCCTCTCAGGTGGACTGGAGAACACATATACCTCATCACGGGACACCCAGACTGCAGTCACAACAGGTTCAAAACCATATCAACGTCGTAGAGCTAAAATCGGTACACAGGCCATTCACCATTTCCTACACCTGGTCAAGGGGAAAAATCTTTCAAGTTTAAACAGACAACACAACAGCAATAGCCTACATTCGGAATGAGGATTCAAACTACACGAAATAACCTCGTCCATATTCCATCTTTGCATAAAACTCAATACAATCATCCTACCACTCTGCATCCCAGGCAACTGGAATGTGATTGCAGACTCTCTTTTTCGCTGAAAGCTTCCAACAGCAACAGGAGAAAGGACTCTCAAGAAATCCATCAGCGAAAATCTCTTCATTATTTGGGCCACCCTAATGATCGACCTATTCGCCACGAGGCACAATGCCAGACTTCCCAATTGCATCAGTTCAGTCCCAGACGAACAAGCCATGGTAGTGACCACACTGAACTTCCCTTGAACTAACCTATATATACCTGTTTCCTTCGTTCAAACTGCTCCCTTAGGTCCTTGAAAAGATAACTCAGTCTGCAAGCCTATTCCTACTGATCGCTCTAAATTGGCCACCAGCAGGGTTCCCTTAATTTCTAAGTTTCGAGTTGACACTCCAAAGAGTTTTCCTCAAACACAGGGTCTGCTATCATGACAGAAGGGAACTAG